>CP125976.1:32181479-32478209 GCA_030063025.1 Avena longiglumis
AAGCCCTGCTTTGGGGGTTCCCAACACCACAAATTGCCTAGCCAAACCTTGAGGCCGCCTCGAGCTTGCTTACCCCGGCTAGGATTCTACTTAAGGGTGCGTCCCCTGAAATATTTCTCTCTAATCCTCGTGGATTGTTCACCGTGAAAGCCTCGTTGGGTTTTGATTTGGTTTTTCCGAGGTTGATCGAGCGTGTGTTGCTATTGGTGCACCCCTACCGGGTAAACTTTTCTACGAAAGCCGTGTCCGCGGATATGGACGACTTTGGAGCATAAAGATCTCGATCATAGACAAGCATAACTAAAGTTTATTTGCTATAAATTTGACTTATAATGACTAGTAATCAGCTTCACTATAATGGAATGGCTAATTAATACTGCCCACAATTGCTTGATTGAATTGTCGCTTGCACCATTGTACCGACTAGTAAGTATGGCAACTACAACGGAATTGGTGATTAAAAGTACCAACAACATGCTGGTTTTCGGGATTACATCATGCTATCTGAATTTGATTAGTAATTGCCGCAACTACAACGGAATGGTTAATTAAAAGGCCCAACGCTTATCTTATCGGGACAATTATCTACACGGACTAGTAAAGTGCCGCAACTATAATCGAATAAATAAACTGCCAACCGTGTGAGTTCCTCGCGACTTCCTCGTTTGGTCTCGAGGGGAAACGCCGGGATGGGTTTGTTTGATGATAGAATCAGGTTGGTTCCGAATAGGTCCTTCTTACCCCTACGCTTGACGCCGAGGTATCGAGTCTCTATAGGTTGTTTAGTGCATGCTTGCCGCTCTTTCCACCTCTATGTAGGCGAGGACGCCAATTCTAGCCTCGCCCGTGTCGGGCCTCAAGATCGACGCCTCCTTCTTTTTCCTTTGCCCTTTGCTGCACCCCTTTTTGTTTAAGCAGGTTTGAGATCGACGTCGTTAGCAGGGTTACCCTTCCGGCTTGGCCTGGGCAGGGTTATGGACGCCATTGGTTATTCTTCAGGGCTCTTAGCCCCATTTGCATCTTGTCCGTAGCTGGACGCACTATCGTTTTCAAGGTGATTTGGATCTTTGTACCTTATATTTGTATTCTTGACTCTTTGAGTCGCTGTTATATATATCTGTTCTGTGGGTCCCATCGAGGACTGTTGTGTAATGTTATGACTTCGTTTTCCACCCGCACAAAAGTGCCTGGTGGGCACCTTTGAATCGTTTCTATGCGGGTTTGGCGAATTCTGCTCAAACTTGCATAGGTCCGATTCTGAGGGTGTTACAGAGTGGTATCAGAGCCCAGTATTGCGATACCCTGACAAGTCCAAATTTCAGGATAACCTAGCTAACGTCAAGTAGAGTGTCAAAACTATTTTTGCAAAATCGGTTGGGTAGTTCCGATTAGGTCTGATTTTACTCCTTACCCTCTCGCTGTTCTCCTCTTACCTCGGCGTGTTTTTAAATCTGCTCTCTTATCTTTCTTGAGTCCGAGGAATTCTCGTGGTTGGGTTTCCGCTGCACCTTCGGAGGTTTCGCTTCCTCCTCCGATAACGGTGACCTATCATCCGGTGTTCAAGCTGCTTGAGGAATCCGCTCTGGTGTTACCATTCTTTGTTCCTTGTTTGTGCTTTCCGGTGTTTTCCGGACGCTGACGACATCCTCCTACGCCGGATCCGGCGTGTAGTCGCGCATCACTCCTTTGTTTCTGAACCTCGCTTGTCGAGATCTTCAGTCTGATTCCGAGAATGGTTGCACGCTTTTTCACCGATTGTGCGGAGTAATAGTTTGGGTGCGTGATGGATTGGCCCCCATGCCAACTACCCTTTCTATTCGCTTTCGTACATTGAAGTGGACGAGAATGCATCGGTTCCCCTTCCCACCGGAGTTAGAGGTGGCTTTATTTGTTGATACCTCTATCTTCGTCCTTTGTTTCTCCGGAGTGTTCTTTCGACGATCAGGAACAACGAACCTTTGTTGGTGGTGTCGCCGATTCCCAGATGAAGAAGGAACCCTCGTTAGTGGTGTCGCGAGGATATACACGAAGAGAGAAGACGCAGATCGCCGACCCTTCCTTCCGGTACCATGAGGCGGATCTCGAGGGCGAGATCCATTGTTAGTGGTGTCGAATTGTGGCATCCCGCAAAACCACTACTAGAAAATCGCGTTGAATTTGTGCATTGCATCGTCTTCATCATGCATTGTTTGCCAAAACTATCCCGCAAAGCCCGTTTTGTTTTCTAAAAACGCCCCATTTTTATTCAAACGCCAAACCCCGGGTGCTGCCGGATATTTTATTTGTCTAAAAACCACTTGCAAAAATTATCGCAAATTAAATAAAAAGTTAAATTATTTTTGGGCGGGGCAGTTGAACGGGCCGATGACCCGAACGACCGCCCCAGATTTTCAAATCGGACCAACTGCACCCGCTCCTAAATCCTAAAGTTACCCACTAGTCTACCCAACCCAACCCTCCACCTCACCCTGGCCACTCACACGTTGCCACCTCACCACACCCCTCACCCCCACCCAACCGTGGGCTGCCACTTGGCCTCTCCCTCCACTCACCCCTCCCTCCACTCAACCTGCCCCACCAAACACACACAAACTCAACACACTCCACGCACATAGCGCCTCGACCTCCCACTTCACCCTCGATCACTGGGCCTCACCCCGTCTGCCCACCACAGTGAGCAACCCCCCCCACTCCCTCCCACAGTGCAGCCCGCCCCTTTGCTCCTCTCCTCTCTGGTCACCCCCTCCTGCCCACGCAGCCTCGCCCCTTCTCTCCTCCTTCACCCACCCCAGCAATCACTGCGCCCCGATTCTCGCCACCAAGCTCCCCACCGGCCAGACCCCAAGCCGCCCGCTCCCTCGGCCTCGCCTGCACGCATTCTGCCCCGCCTCCGCTGCTCACCGCCAACCGCCGCCTCACTCGCCTGGCCTCCTCCTCAGGCGCCTGTCACACCGATGCCTCCGGCGCGCCTGCGCGCTTCCAACCTCACTGCCCGCCTTCACCATTGCCACCACCACGCGATAGCGCCCGTCCCCTGCCGCCAAGTGGTCGCAAGCCCCTGGCTGCCGCCTGGCCGCCAGCAGCTCTCCGCTGGCCGCCAGCGCGCTTTCCGGCCGCCCGCGAGACGCGCCCATGCGCCCGAGCCCGCTTCAGCGCAGGCGCCGACCACGCCTCAACTCTCCGTCACGCTGGGCCGTTGCCGTGCTCTCCGTGGCTGCCATACGCCACAAGCCGCCTTCGCCAGCCGGGCGCCCTCTCCCCTCACTGCATCGTTAGCCTCGGGCCTCCCGCCCGCCTCGAGCCGCCTTTGTTGTGGGGGCGTTGTATCAAGATGGTCATGTCACCCACAAGATCTTCCCGGAGCGAACGCTGCTTCCTCGGAACCAAGTCCTCCGACACGGCACACCAAGGTCTCCTAGTATGGAGCCCGAGTCCGCCGACAAACAAGACCCGGCTTGATGCCGAGATCTTCGACATGGAGGTTGTACTTGAGCCACTAAGGCCACCAACATCGAAACCGAGATCTTCGGCAGAACCTCAAGACCTATCTAGCGGACCAAGCCGACCCGGCGCTTGGAGGCCGAACCCTAAGATCTGCCAAGGACCGCAAGCCGTTCCCGAGCCGAAGGTAGGCTGAACCGTGTCGCGCCAAGCTCGCCATGACCGCCTACATGGGACCATCTACCAAAGACCTCAAGGCCAAACCCGAGGGCTCGCCATGATCTTCGTCAGGACGAAGACACCGCCGAACCTCGCAGACGAACCCCGTGCACGGACAAGTTCGCCATCGACCTCGAGGACGCCTACACGAGACGACAAGACCGCCACACGGACGCCGAGACCCCTGAACCCGGAGTCCCCGAGCCGAAGGTCGATCTGAAGCGCCAGGACCTAAACCTGCAGAATGCCAAGATCGCCGAGAACGCCAAGTGCTTCATCCCGAACGCCATGACCGTCGACATGACCCGAAGACCCGGATGCGCCAAGACCTACCCCGCTACCCGAGAACGTTCCGTCGAACCCCGAACCCCAGACCCTGGACCCTGTCGAACCCCGAACCCCGGAGACCCCAAGATCGTCGAGACCCCTCAATGTGTGGACCCCTTCCCGAAACCCTAATCTTATAATTTAATAACAACTTGTCGCATCTTAAACATTCATCTTGCATGCATATCATGTGGTTTGGGGGCCTTATGCCGATTCACCTAATAATTAAATATGGGGCCCATATGCGGGCAAATCTAGCCTTATATTGGCCTCATTTAAACATGTGTAGCGAACCGGTTCCATCTGTTGCATTGCTAAACAACATTTAATTTGCGGGGGTTCTAAATAACTTGAACCATTTAACTAATTGTCGGGACCCCGGTTCCACCTAATATGACCTAATTGCAATGCACCTTTTGCCATGTCATACATCATACATGCATCATGCCGATCTTCTGCCGTTGTATTAAATAGTGCATCCGGTGTTTCTTCTAGTGTTTTGCTTTTCATGATAAGGCCGTTGAGTTGATGTGAGCTTCACCCGATCTTCGTTAAACCTTCGACATGTTTTCAAAGTAGCATCTCCTCTTTCTACCTATCTTACTTTTATAGTATTTACTTCCCTCCCTGTTGATCTATTGCTATCGTGTTGCGATGCTTTAGTTTCCACGTGATATACCGCAGCCCTATATTGCCTTGGACACACCCTATTACCGTTGTTTGGTAGATAGTTGGACTTACTGTCGTAGTTGCTTGCTCAAGTGTCGATGTGTGTCGTCATATGCCTCAGATTGCATGTATTGCCGCATGATGTTGATGTTGGAGATGATTCTAGTTTTACTTATCGTCACTTTAATTTCTGTTTAACAACTAAAATTGAATAAGCGAGGCATCGGTGGGTGATAGAAAATATTTGGTTTCCGAAGCCCACTTGTGTCCCGTAAGACCCCGAGTACTTGATACTGCCTTCCTTGATTTATCGCGCTATCCACATCCGAGAGGTATATGGGACCCGAGCGGAGCTTGATTCATCTTATTTCTTGGGGCCACAAACTAGTTTGAGGTTTTATTTACGATCCTGCATTTATGCCATGTTTTCTCGCTTTATTTACGATTGTGCGAGGTAACGCATTAATCGTATTTAGGATCGGACCACGATTCCATGCTGTCGACAAGCCCTGCTTGGGGTTCCCAAATGCTCACAGCCTAGCCAAACCTTGAGGCCTCGAGCTTGCTTACTGCTATGGATTCTACTTAAGGGTGGCCTCAAATATTCTCAATCTGTGATTGTTCAATGGAAAGCCTCGTTGGGTTTTGATTTGGTTTTTCCGAGGTTGATCGAGCGTGTTGCTATTGGTGCACCCCGCCGGTAAAACTTTCAAAGTCGTGTCCATGGATATGGACGACTTGGAGCATGATCTCGATCATAGACAAGCATAACTAAAGTTTATTTGCTATAAATTTGACTTATAATGACTAGTAATCAGCTTCACTATAATGGAATGGCTAATTAATACTGCCCACAATTGCTTGATTGAATTGTCGCTTGCGACCATTGTACCTGACTAGTAAGTATGGCAACTACAACGGAATTGGCTGATTAAAAGTACCAACAACTGCTGGTTTTCGGGATTACATCATGCTATCTGAATTTGATTAGTAATTGCTGCAACTACAACGGAATGGTTAATTAAAAGGGCCCACTGCTTATCTTATCAGGACAATTATCTACACCGGACTAGTAAAGTGCCGCAACTATAACTGAATAAATAAAACTGCCAACTGTGAGTTCCTACGACTTCCTCGCTTGGTCTCGAGGGGAAACGCCAGATGGGTTTGTTTGATGATAGAATCAGTTGGTTCCGAATAGGTCCTTCTTACCCCCTACCGTTTTGACGCCAAAGTATCGAGTCTCTATAGGTTGTTTAGTGTATGTCACGCTGCCATCCACCATATCTATGTAGGCGAGGACCGATTCTAGCCTCGCTGTATCGCCTCGATCGACGCCTCTTCTTTCCTTTGCCCTTTGCCGCACCCTTTTGTTTAGCAGGTTTGAGATCGACGTCGTTAGGTGGTTACCCTTGGCCTCGGGCAGGTTATGGACGCCATTGGTTATTCTTCGTGGCTCTTAGCCCCATTTGCATCTTGTCCAGATGGACGCCTATCGCTTTTCAAGGTGATTTGGATCTTTGTACCTTATATTTGTATTCTTGACTCTTGAGTCGTCTATATATATCTCTGCTCAGGTCCCATCGAGGACTGTTGTGTAATGTTATTACTTCGCTTTTCCACCCGCATTTAAAGTGCTCGTGGCACCTTTTGAATCGTTTCTATGCGGGTTTGGCGAATTCTGCTCAAACTTGCATAGGTCCGATTCTGAGGGTGTTACACTGGGCCCATCCTTCTTTGCTAAGGCGGATGACGTGGCCGCCGTTGTTTTCCCCTTCGGGTGTGGGGGGATTGGCTTCTTCTGTTCCCGCCATTACGTTTTGGTGGGTTGGGCGGCGGGTTGGGTGTTTGCTGGTCCGCGTCGCTCTGGATGACTACGGCGCATTGGTAGCGCTCGTAGATTGGTCGGCTGCCGCAGCTTCTTTTCGTGAATCAGAGGTCCTCGTCCGATGGCGGATCGCACAGATCGGAGTTGCAGCTGCTGCTATCATAGGAATCATGTGTTGATGATGTTGTGCGTAGAACGGGGTGTGGGGTCCATGAAGCGGGCCTGATTGATGGCAGGGGCACCCGCTCAGGGAGGCGGAGGGTGCCGGTTTGCCCACCAGGCGAAGCTCGACAGATTTCGAGTCCGTCGCCTACGGGCTCGAAGTCCTTCATGATGGCCGGTGAGTGGGCGGTGAAGTCGAAAGCGCCGAAGAGGAGGTGACTCTCCGTCACCGCAGAGTTGTAGATCGATCGGGTTGGGACCATCACGACCGCACAATCAGCGTCCCCAGTTCCCACATACGACGCCAATTGACGAGGTTTGATCTCATCAATGCCCATTGTTATGGACTTGGGTTTTGGAGAAGATGGGGATGCTGGAGATCGTGGAACGGTTAGCAAACAAGCAACACGGGGACACAAGGTTTACCAGTTCAGCCCTGAGGGAAAACCTACTCCTGCTTGTCTCGCTTGATTACGGGCGAAGAAGGTTACAAGGGTGCGCAGATGCAATCTGGCGTGGTGGTGTGTGGCGCGAAGTATGAGTCGAGATCTAGGTCGTGCCCTCGGCCTTTATATAGACTTAGGCAGGTCTCGGGCATAGTCCTAGTCGATTCAGTGTTCTAGGGTTTTACCCTTTGAATTTCCTATCTACTCTAGTCTTGCTCTCCAAGGATCCGAAGTCATGGGCCTGGGCCACCGAAAGTCTTCATGGCCGGGCGTACATCCGCCGTGGGCCTTCCTTGGCTGGACCAGTATGCTGAGATCACGCACTGTGAGGGTATAACCATGTCACCCTGTCTTATGCGTGTGTGAGCATGGATGCGCTGCCGCTTATGCGCTTAGGACTTCTCGATCTTGAGATCGCAAGAGATCGTCTACATCAACCACGAGTTGAACTCCTTAAGCTTTGTCGGTCTTCAAGGGTATGTTCTCTCGGATATACATCCTTCGCTGTTTGTATCTACTAGATAGAACTTGGTACATAGTTCCCATCATAGGAAATTTTTGTTTTCTATGCTGCGAACCCTACAAGTTCTAGTCAACCTGTGAAGGCTGATGGTCCTAGATTTTCATAATAAAATCAACCTTTGAAGAAAGATTTACAAAAATTGCATAGTGCCAAGGATTCATAATCCGAGGTGGTAGTTAGAGCATCAAACTTCCCACCTTGCATATAATGAACTTGTTGGGTAACGATGCTACTCATCCTTTCCTTTGATCCTTTGCTTAGACTCTGAGGATCTCGAAGACGTGCCAATGTATGCAGCTGAATGTCAAGAATATGTGTTCTACGAAGAGCCTGACCTGTCAGGAGGTGTTGAAGGACTTGATTATGAAATCTGCTATGGTGTCTACGACAACGAATCCAACTAGGTATCCTAGTTAGTAGTAACCAACGGAGCCGAGCAGCATGAACTCTATAGAATAAGCTGCTGAGCTCAACTCCTAGTCGGAGTTGCTACTTTTAAATTCCACTAAAACACTTTATATTTTGGTTTGTAAGTTGAAACCTTTTTAAGTCCTGAACTTCTGGTATTGTAATAATAATAATAATGTGTGAATGTTGTAATATGGACCCGCAATGTTTCTGTTGTGCCACTCTGAGGGATGTGATATTTACAGAACGGTGTTCTGTGAGTGTCATGTCAACGACTATAGTATACTACACATGCAGTGGTATGTTGGGTCACTGCAGAGGCCGACACACGCAACCTATTCGGCGGAATGTCGGGCGCCCTTCCGGCCGGCATGACGACCGAGGCGTACATGGAGGACCTGATCGCAACAGGCTCGGCGACGAACCACCCCTCCTTATTCACGGAAGAGCAGACCTGGGCCGACGCCGAGCACGGCATCGAGTCCCAGGACCTCGCTGCGGTGACCCAGCATACCACTTCATGATGTAGTACACTATAGTCGTTGACATAACTGAAGGGTTTCGCAGCATAGTAAATCAAAAAAATTCTACGGATGCGAACGGGAAAGCCAAGATCTAATCTAGGAGATGCAATCAACGAGAGGGATAGATGATATCTTCATACCCTTGAAGGAATCGCACAGCAGAAACGTTCAACAGAACGTGGGTGATGTAGTCGAACTAGCCTTCTCCTCCTCATGATCCGATCTGATCCAACGCCGCAAGTGGCAGCGCCTCCGAGAGATGCACACGTACGGTGCCGCGACGTCTCCTCCTTCCTAGGTCCAGCAAATGGGGTGGATAGATAGATTGTATCTACAGCACGACGGCGTGGTGCAATGGTGGAGTTTCATGCAGGCTTCGCCACGCTGCAATGGGAGAGAGAGAGAGGTAGGGCAGCAGCTGGCGGCTAGGGTTTGGGGTGGATGGAGGGTGCGCCCCCTGCCCACCTTATATAGGGGGCTGGCCAGCCCCCTTGCCCCCTCCTCCAAGCCCTAGGGCGGCGGCCCCAAGGGTGGAGTCGGGGGCAAGTCTTCCCCCCTTCTAGAAGGTCCCCTAGGGTTTCCCCTAGGGTTTTGGCCAGCTGGGCCTATGGGGACTTGTTCCCCTGGCCCAATGCGGACAGGGAACTCCCTCGTAGGCCCACGCACCCCTCCGACAAGTGCGGCCACATTGGTCCCACTCTGGAAGCTTCTAGAACCTTCCGGTACAATACCGAATACTCCGAAATGATTCCGAAATCCAAAAACTGCTTTCCTTTATATGAATCTTATTCTCCGGACCATTCCGGAACCTCCCATGATGTCATGGATCTCATCCGAGACTCCGAACAAAAACTCACAAACCAATTATCCATTCTATCCTAGCGTCAAGACACGTTAAGTGTGTGACCCTACGGGTTCGAGAATATGCAGACATGATCTTCTATCAATAATCAACAGCGGGATCTGGAAACCCATATTGACTCCCACATATTCATCGATGATCATATCGGATGACCCACGATGCCAGGATTCAATTAATCCCATATATATATTCCCTTCATCACGCGATATTTTACTTGCCCGGGATTTGATCGTTGGTATCGGCATACCTAGTTCAATCTCGTTCACAACAAGTACTTTACTCGTTCCATAATCCGATATCACTTTGTGATTAACTCCTTAACCACGTGCTTGCAAGCGGTGTTGATATCGACATGAGTGGGCCCAAAGTATATCTCTCCGACTTGGGAGGGACAAATCCCATCTCGATACATACAACCCAACAAGTAGTTTCCGATCACCTGAGAGACACCTTTATGATCACCCTCTCATAGGATGACGTTTGATGACCTCAAAGCTTTCTTCCGATACCAGGGAGTTGCATTATCTCATGGTCTAAGGAATACAATATTTTACATAAGAAAAGGATTCACAAAGATGAACACGATGACACGATCTAATTGCTCTGCTTAATTTGGGTCTGTCCATCATATCATTCTCCTAATGACATGATCTCATTATTAATCAACAACTCATGTATATGGTTAGGAAACCTTAACCATCATTAATCAATGAGCTAGTCCATAGAGGCGCACTAGGGACACGGTGTTGTTCATAAACCACACAAGTATCAAAGTTTCCGCTTAATACAATTCTAGCATGGAATATAAACTTTATCATGAACAAGAATTATAATAATAACATCTTTATTATTGCCTCTAGGGCATAATTCCAATAGTCTCCCACTTGCACTAGAGTCAATAATCTAGTTTACATCTGGCCACAATCTAACACCCATGGCAATAAGGTGCTGATCATGTTTTGCTCGTGGAAGAGGTTTAGTCAACGGATCTACGACATTCAGATCCGTATTTACTTTGCTAATCTTTAGATCTCCATCTGTTATATAATCTCGAATTATATGAAACTTGCGGTTGAATTGCTTGGTATTTGGATGATATATTGGTTCCTTAGCCAGTGCTATGGCGCCAGTGTTGTCACACAATATCTCCAGTGGGTACAAGGTACTTGGAACCACACCAAGAACAGTGGTGAAGTTCCTGATCCAAACTCCTTCACTTGACGCTTCTGCAGCAGCCATGTATTCCGCTTCTATTGTAGATCCCGCGATCACGCTTTGCTTGCAGCTTCTCCAGCTCACAGCTCCTCCATTCAAAATATAAACGTATCCTGTCTGAGATTTAGAATCATCCTTATCGGTGTCGAAACTAGCGTCGACGTAACCTTTTACGACGAGCTGCCCATCACCTCCATAGACCAAGAACATTTTTTTAGTCATATTTAAATACTTTAGGATGTTCTTCACGGCTGTCCAGTGTTCCACTCCTGGATCTCTTTGGTATCTGCTCGTCAAACTAAGATCATTGGACACATCCGGTCTAGTACACAGCATGACATACATGATAGAACCTATGGCCAAGGCATATGACACTTTGCTCATAGTTTCTCTATCGTTTACCGTAACTGTACACTGATACTTGTTCAATATCTTACCTGACAACATGGGCACTGAACCTTTATTTGCCTTATCCATTCTGAACCTTTTCAGAACTTTGTCTAGGTATGTACTTTGGCTTAAAGCTATTAGGCGTCTTTGTCTATCTCTATAGATTTTGATGCCTAATATATAAGCAGCTTCTCCTAGGTCTTCAATCGAAAAACATTTGTTCAAATAACTCTTCACATCGTTAAGCATATCAATGTCATTTCCAATAATCAATATGTCATCCACATATAGTACTAAAAATGTCACTGAGCTCCCACTCACTTTCTTGTAGATACAAGCTTCGTAGCAATTTGGAACAAATCCAAAGATCTTGATCACTTGATCAAAACAAAGGTTCCAACTCCGAGATGCTTGCTTCCGTCCATAAATGGAACGCTGAACTTTGCACACCTTATCAGCATCCTTAGGATCGACAAAACCTTCGGGCTGCATCATATACAACTCTTCATCAATGTTGCCATTGAGGAACGCAGTCTTGACATCCATCTGCCATATTTCATAATCATGAAACGCAACAATTGCTAATAAAATCCGAATGGACTTAAACATCGCTACGGGAGAGAAAGTCTCATCGTAGTCAACACCTTGAACTTGTCGAAAACCTTTCGCGACAAGTCGAGCTTTATAGACAGTAACATTACCATCCGTGCTTTCTTCTTCTTGAAAATCCATTTGCACTCAACGGCCTTTCGGTCGCTAGGAGGGTCCACCAAAGTCCATACTTGGTTTTTGCTCATGGATCCCAATTCGGATTTCATGGCCTCTAGCCATTTCTCAGAGTCTGGGCTCATCATTGCTTCCTCATAGTTTGTAGGTTCACTGTTGTCTACCAACAAGACAGTTAAGACAGGGTTGTTGTACCACTCAGAAGGGGCACGTGACCTTGTCGACCTGCGACGTTCAGCATCAGCATCGTTCGAAGTTTCATGATCCTCATCATTAGCTTCCTCTCTTGTTGGCGCAGACGGCACTGGAAAAATTTCAGGTGCTACGCTACTCTCCAACTCGAGAGAAGGTTCAATAACCTCGTCTAGCTCTACCTTCCTCCCACTCACTTCTTTTGAGAGAAACTCCTTCTCAAGATAGGATCCGTTCTTTGCAACAAACACTTTGCCTTCGGATCTGTGGTAGAAGGTATACCCAATCGTTTCCTTAGGGTATCCTATGAAGACGCATTCGCTTTGGTTTCGAGCTTGTCCAGCATCAACTTCTTGACGTAAGCTTCGCATCCCCAAACTTTAAGAAATGACAACTTAGGTTTAACACCAAACCATAGTTCATACGGTGTCGTCTCAACAGATTTATATGGTGCCCTATTTAAAGTGAATGCAGCAGTTTCTAATGCATAACCCCAAAATGATAACGGCAAATCTGTAAGAGACATCATCGATTGCACCATATCTAATAGAGTTCGATTCCGGCATTCAGACACACCATTGCGCTGTGGTGTTCTGGGTGGCGTGAGTTGTGAAACGATTCCACTTGCTTTAAGATGCATGAGAAAATCATAACTCAAATATTCACCTCCACGATCGGATCGTAGAAATTTAATTTTCCTGTTACGATGGTTTTCCACTTCGTTCTGAAATTCTTTGAACTTTTCAAACGTTTCAGATTTATGTTTCATTAAATAGATATACCCATATCTACTTAAGTCATCCGTAAAAGTGAGAAAATAACGATATCCACCGCGCATCGAAACACTCATTGGTCCGCATACATCGGCATGTATGATTTCCAACAAGTCCGTTGCTCACTCCATCATTCTGGAGAACGGGGTTTTGATCATCTTGCCCATGAGGCACGGCTCGCACGTGTCAAATGATTCAAAATCAAGAGACTCCAAAAGTCCATCAGAATGGAGTTTCTTCATGCGTTTTACACCAATATGACCTAGACGGCAGTGCCACAAATAAGTTGAATTATCACTATCTACTTTGCATCTCTTAGCCTCAATGTTATGGATGTGTGTTTCATTGCTTTCGATATTCAGAAGAAATAAACCATTCACAGCAAGTGCATGACCATAAAAGATGTTATTCATATAAATAGAACAACCATTATTCTCCGATTTAAATGAATAACCGTCTTGCAATAAACACGATCAAGATATAATGTTCATGCTCAACGCAGGCACATAATAATACTTATTAAGGTTTAAAACTAATCCCGAAGGTAAAAATAAGGAGAGCGTGCCGACAGCCATCACATCAACTCTTGATCCATTTGCCAACGCGCATCGTCACCTCATCTCTTGCTAGCCGCCGTCTATTCCGTAGCTCCTGTTTCGAGTTACAAATATTAGCAACTGAACCAGTATCAAATACCCAGGCACTACAACGAGCGCTAGTAAGGTAAACATCAATAACATTTATATCAAATATACCTTTAATGGTGCCAGCCTTCTTGTCCGCTTAAGTACTTGGACGATTATGCCGAGGACCCTTGTCCTTGCAATAGAAGCACTCAATCTCCGGCTTAGGTCCAGACTTAGCTTCTTCTCAGCAGGGGAAACGCGCTTGCCGCTGCCTTTCTTGAAGGATTTCTTTGCACCCTTCCCTTTCTTAAAGCTAGGGGGCTTGTTGACCATCAACACATGATTATCTTTCTTGATGTCCACCTCTGCAGCTTTCAGCTTAGCGAAGAGCTCAGTGATCGTATCAGTGGAACTAATCTGATTGTGAGTAACTACAAAACCTTTGTAGCTAGGAGGGAGTGATTGCAGAACTCTGTTAATCTTGAGCTCTTCTGGAATCTTGGAGTCCAGTTGCTCAAGACGTTGAGTGTAGCCTGACATCTTAATGGCGTGCTCACTAACGGAACTCCCTTCCTCCATCTTGCAGTTAAAGAATTTCTTAGAGATCTCATATCTCTCAAAACGGGCCTGAGTCTAAAACATGGTTTTCAGTTCTCAAGAATCTCAAAGGGCCCGGCGAACTCCTCAAAATGATTTTGAAGGTCCGATTCCATAGCAAACAACATGGTACTCTTAATCACTCCATAATCATCTTTGCGCCGATCGATAAACAGCTTTTCATCAGCCACGCATCAATAGCGGGCCACCTAGCGCTTTATCAAGGACATAGTCCTTTTGTCCGCCAAATGAGAATGATTCTCAGTTATGGAACCAGTTGAAGTTAGACCCATTGTTCTTAAGCTTTTCTTTCTCAGCAAAACGTTGAAGTTGAAGTTGTACTTAGCCATTTGATCTACAAAATTTGCAAGTACAATTTAGACTATGTTCATGATAACTAGTTCAACTTAATCAAATTACTAGATGAACTCCCACTAAATTCAACATCCCTCAAGTTGTTTAGTGAACATGATCCAAATTCACCACACCTAATCCGATCTTCACGAGAAGAGATGTGGTTTCAATGGTGGACAACAAAGTGTCGATCATATCATTCATATGACTCATGATTAACCTTTCGGTTCGTGTGTTCCGAGGCCATGTCTGTACATGCTAGGCTCGTCAAGTCAAACCCAAGTATTTCCACGTGTGCAAAACTGGCTTGCACCCGTTGTATGTGAACGTAGAGTTTATAGCACCCGATCATC
The DNA here is from genome assembly GCA_030063025.1 of Avena longiglumis. Lineage (NCBI taxonomy): Eukaryota > Viridiplantae > Streptophyta > Magnoliopsida > Poales > Poaceae > Avena > Avena longiglumis. The sequence continues at coordinate 32,196,115 of CP125976.1, forward strand.
ACGAGGTGCTTGAACAGGACGAACTTTTGCAACGATGCATACATGGGGAGAACACAATTTTATCTTGATCTTTAAGTGAGGAATCATCTTATAATGCTACCGTCGTGATCTAAGCATAATAAGATACATAAAAGGATAAACATCACATGCACACAATCTTATGTGACATGGTATAGCCAATCTCCGCGCAATGATCTCCATCTTGTGCACGCCAGCATGATCTCCATCACTCCACAATTATTGCTAACTACTTAGCGATAAAGTAAAGCTATTGCATGGCGTATAAGAAGTTGACACACAGGTCATACACAATTATAAAGACAACCATATGGCTCCTGCCGGTTGTGTACTCATCGACATGCAAGTCGTGAAATATTACAAAACATGATCATTGCATACAACATACACATCATATCTTGGGCCATACCATATCACAAAACACTCCCTGCAAAAACAAGTTAGACGCCTCTACTTTGTTGTTGCATGTTTTATGTGGCTTATGGGAGTAACAAGCTAAGAACGATTCTTACCTACGGAAAGCCACAGCGGTGATATTATGGTTGCCAACATCCGGTATAAATCCCATGACTACTATAGTGAGAGAAACTAGCATCCACTAGCCGCATGTGTGGAACAAGCCACACGTCAAGTGCGGAGCCGGTCTCGCGAACGAGGTCGCGTAAAGTTGGCCTGGACCGCTTCGATCTCACTATCCCGTGTCATAGGAAGTATACAACAAGAGGATTGCAATGGAAAACATCAACACCCGCAACAAGCATGTTGCGTTGTACTCGTGAAACACATCTACGCATAGATCTAGCTCGATACCTTCAAGGGTTTCAGAGCATAGTAAATCAAAAAATTCTACGGATGCGAATAGGAAAGCCAAGATCTAATATAGGAGATGCAATCAACAAGAGGATAGATGAGATCTTCATACCCTTGAAGAAATCGCATACGGTGGAAACGTTCAACAAAAGCGTGGGTGATGTAGTCGAACTAGCCTTCCTCCTCGCGATCCCATCCAACGCCGCAAGTGTCGCCGCCCAAGAGATGCACACGACGTTGCCGCGACATATCCTTCTTCCTCGGTCCAAAATGGGGTGGAGAGATAGATTGTATCTACAACACGGCGTGGTGCAATGGTGGAGAGTTTCATGGAAGGGCTTACGCTGCTCTGAGAGAGAGAGAGAGAGAGAGAGAGAGAGAGAGAGAGAGTGAGTGAGTGAGAGAGAGAGAGGTAGGGCAGCAGATGGCGTCTAGGTTTGGGTTGGAGGGAGGGTGCGCCCCCTGCCCACCTTATATAGGGGGCTGGACGGCCCCCTTGCCCCCTCCTCCAAGCCCTAGGGCGGCGGCCCCAAGGGTGGAGTGGGGGGCAAGTCTTCCCGCCCCTTCTAGAAGGTCCCCTAGGGTTTTGTTCGGCTGGGCCTATGGGGCCTTGTGCCCCTGGCCCAATGCAGCTAGGGCACTCCCTCGTAGGCCCACGCACCCCTCCGACAAGTGGGGCCACGTTGGTCCCACTCCGGAAGCTTCTAGAACCTTCCGGTACAATACCGAATACTCCGAAACGATTCTGAAATCCAAAAACTGCTTTCCTTTATATGAATCTTCTTCTCCGGACCATTCCGGAACCTCTCGTGATGTCCTGGATCTCATCCGAGACTCCGAACAAAAACTCACAAACCAATTATCCATTCTATCCTAGCGACGAGACACGTTAAGTGTGTGACCCTACGGGTTCGAGAATATGCAGACATGATCTTCTATCAATAATCAACAGCGGGATCTGGAAACCCATATTAACTCCCACATATTCATCGATGATCATATCAGATGAACCACGATGCCAGGATTCAATTAATCCCATATATATATTCCCTTCATCACGCGATATTTTACTTGCCCGAGATTCGATCGTTGGTATCGGCATACCTAGTTCAATCTCGTTCACAACAAGTACTTTACTCGTTCCATAATTTGATATCACTTTGTGATTAAATCCTTAACCACGTGCTTGCAAGCGGTGTTGATATCGATTACCGAGTGGGCCCAAAGTATATCTCTGTGACTCGGGAGGGACAAATCCCATCTCGATACATACAACCCAACAAGTACTTTCCGATCACCTGAGAGACACCTTTATGATCACCCTCTCATAGGATGACGTTTGATGACCTCAAAGCTTTCTTCCGATACCAAGGAGTTGCATTATCTCATGGTCTAAGGAATACAATATTTTACATAAGAAAAGGCTTCACAAAGATGAACACAATGACACGATCTAATTGCTCTGCTTAATTTGGGTCTGTCCATCATATCATTCTCCTAATGACATGATCTCATTATTAATCGACAACTCATGTATATGGTTAGGAAACCTTAACCATCATTAATCAATGAGCTAGTCCATAGAGGCGCACTAGGGACACGGTGTTGTTCATAAACCACACAAGTATCAAAGTTTCCGCTTAATACAATTCTAGCATGGAATATAAACTTTATCATGAACAAGAATTATAATAATAACATCTTTATTATTGCCTCTAGGGCATAATTCCAACAATAAAACTAATGAAACACCGTTCACTAGTATTACATCCCTCAGAGTAGTACAACAGAAACACAACAGGTCGAAGACATGACTATAGGTTACAACTCAACTCTTTACACAAGATCCAGAGAACACTCTAGGTTAAAGAGAGAGAAAGAAACTTCTTACAAAGAAGAATCAGAAATAAACAACTCAAAAACTATCATACTATTAAGACTAGTATCTTAACTAATGGTCTGGCATTGCTGCTATTGCAATACACTATAGAAATAGGTTCTATGGCTAGAGATTATATTCCTATCTAATCAGTAACTTCGTCTTCACTTGAGTTGATGTATATGTTGACTTTCTTGACTTCATTGAAGAGCTTTAGCTTTTGATGATAATTCCTGGAGCATGACTTGATGTAGACGTCCTCTGTATTGGCTTTAGAACCTAGCAAGGGTTAAGAATATACGTTGAGTACGAGCGTACTCAGCAAGTTCACTAGAAAAGGAGAGTTTGATGCACTATATCTACGGCCACATACCGTAGGTCGTAGGCAATGCAAGTTTTCGTAAACATTTCTTGAAAGGTTGCTTTTATTCTAAAAAGCTATGTCCGTCAGCCTTCACGGGTTTACCAGAACTTTCATGGAGTTTCTTTCCCGCGCGTTCGCAGCTCCTTTCCAGAACAGGGAGTAACAAGTTACAGTTTTTACACTCTGCAGAGGTGCGTTACTTTTCCCATGAGAGATCTTAGCTTTGTTGCACATCCGAATTGCAGGTTTGTTCACACTTCCTTGGTGTGAGGCCCAGACTAAGATCCAAGCCAATCATTGCCTTCTCCGTGACCCCGCATGTCTCCTTGGTGTACGTCAGCCCACCTATTGAATTACGGCTATTGGCAGTACAGACCGTTGAGATGCTGGAACTATCGTGGGACGTTGAGGGCTCCCACCCATATGCTGCATATCCTCTACGAATTACCAAGTAATATGCACACTACAAGTGATAACAACCACGACACGCACATCCGGCTCCATGCGAGAGGGAAAAGATACAGCTGACTTCTCCGTCCCATTCCAAATCTCATGGTCAACGCGTAATATACGGAGCAAGAATCACTGGCGACATTGGTTGTTAAGTCCTAGATAATATGTTCCTTTACCACCGGAACTCTTATAGTAGGTTATTACCTCATGGTAAATAACCTATAATCACATTATTATGAAAATAGTGTTTTCTGTCCTTTTTCAAATGCAGGTGATGACAACACGGGATTTGCAAAATACTTTACAGAAAATAATCAAAGGACATGAGCAAGTGTGAACTTGCCTTTTGTGATTGCAAGATTATGCACTCACGGTCTTCAAGACAATATAAGATCCAATATCTGAAATCAACATCATTGGTCCGGTAAGGACTAATGTTTAAAGAAGCAAGATGATTTTATGCATAAGTAATGTAATGCAAATTGATAAACACGAATCCCGAGGATAACATTGATCTAGGGTTTGGAACTTCGACATGGTTCTTGTTAGAATGTGTTGCCCTTTTAGATTAAGTTTCACACTTGTGCTTCTTATTAAGGCTTGTGAGTATGTGTGAAACAATATGTACACATAATGTCATACAACAATAAGATATACTAATGAGATGTGCTACTCAAGGACTGCTTATATGAGAATTATCTTATCTTCAAGTTTTACTTTGCAATTAATGGAATTTATAAGGAACTTAAGTGTTAACAATCCTAAGTATATAAGTAAAGCTTAATGTAATGTGATTATTATTGATTGTCACTTGATGTTTCATGTGGCAAAAAGAATAACATTTGAAGAAAAGATTTCTTTTATAAGGTCTAATCAATTTTTGTGGTTAATCAAATGTGGTTGATGTTGTTTGTGCTTGCTTGAATAGTTTGGACTTGAGATGCTTTATGGCTTAATTATAACATACCAGAGTTATCTATCAAACACATAACAATGTCTTTTATAATAGTATTTAAAGTATTATAGACTAAAGTTAACAAGTCATAAATGGGCTTATGGTGTATTACTTATGACACTTGTATCTTGTTCACTTTATATGGTTTCCTTTAAAGTTAACTAGAAATTGTATTACTTCTATTTGAGTAGTGGTTTCCTAATCATTATAATGGAATAGAATCATTTTCCTTTTTATAGATGAATGGTTATAATTGGTAATCAGGGAAATGACATTACTTAACTACTTACAGTTCACTATAATGTTTTGATTTGTTTATAAACTTGTAGTGGAGGTAAGTAAAAAGGTTTTACTTAATTCCAAATTATTCTTGAAGATTTTATATTTGATGCGGATCTTTTTAGAAAATAAACTACACATATGGTTGAATGATAATTAAATAAAATTGTATTTAAAATGTGTTGAATCATTTTGACTTTATATTATCAATATTTAAGACTAGTATTACTTATTAGATCTTAATTGGCAATTCTAGGAACATTAACAAATTTTATTTACCTTTATATGAATTATCTATTGAGGAAATAAGTTTATATTTAAGTTATTAAAGTGTTTAACCTTTTATTTAACTCAAAAGTGGAATATAATATTTTTAACATGTAGGTATTATTTTTGTGATCATTTTGGTAAAATACATTTATTTTTGTGATTTATAAATAATAGGATATGATTTTTATAAGGTTAATTACTTTATAAATACTTAATAAATAATAAATATTTAATTAAGTTAAATAATATACATGATTATAATTTTAAATTATAGTTCTTATTTTTCTAAGATTTTTCGTATTTTATTTATATTTTTATCAATTACCACTATTAAATTATGGATTGTCAAAGTTTTGTTACTTATAAAACCTTTATTAAATAATTATTATTTAAATGGTTAACATAATAATGTTTAATAATAGTTTTAAGTTATAGATTTTATTTTTCTACAAATTTTCATATATTACATGTATTTTTCTGAATTACAAAACTAAAGATATTAATTTTACAAGATTTAATTACTTTATTTAAATTTCTGGAATGTTTATATTTGAATTCATATTGTGTTTATCAATTTTTACTAAACAACCAATACTTTTCTTACTGAGGCAAGACCTACCCAAAGTCACTAACCAGTGGGGTCAGTACCACATTGGATGCCACATGGGCACATACCAAGTCAAATGTGCTGACTGAGCTGAGGTGGTGTGTGCATGACGCAGTGATGACGTCATTGAGGATGATCCTCTCAGATTGATGATCAACCCATCGACTGAGAGTGCACGGGCTAGCAAGAAGGGTGGTGTTCGAAATAGGAATCCACGATGAGTCTATTGGTAGCGGCGCCGCCCTAAAATGGTCACCGGAAGACAGGGCACGACGGCGACTGGCGGCTATGCACGGCGGCGCTCGTCGATGAATCGATACAGGAAGCAAGCAAATATTTTAAGCATACGAGGAGCTTCAGTGACTCACCCAGAACACGATGGTGCGGTTGATAGGGTGAGGCGAGGTCGAAATTGACGACTAACGTCGGTGACGGGCGGTGGCAGTGATGTGTCGATTGCGCTGATAAGGGAATCTTAGGCCTTCATGGCTTGGCTTGGGAGAGGCTAACGGTGCTCTCAGGAAGGCCAGGGGAGCTCGGGAACGACGGCGATGTGCAGCTCCGACGAGTTAGGTTTTCAGTCATAAGGGGAATTTGAGAGGAGGAAACGAGATCGAGAGAGATTGGTATTGGGAGAGAGAGAGCAGCGTCGGCGTTCTTATCCCCAGCTCCAAGGCGGCGGGGCGAGGATCTTGGCACCGGGGAGATTGACGGCGAAAGCTCTGCCACACAGCTGCTTGCTGCCGGCCGCGAGGAAGAAGAAAAGAAAAGAACGGGAAGGGGTACGGGCCGGAGTTGGGCCATGCAGGCTGTTGTTGGGCTTCGATGGAACGCGCGTAAGCGGTAGTTAATTCCGTGAGGAGATGGGCCGTGGCCATTTCTGTTCTGGCTCCTTTTTTATTAAGCAGAAACTTTTTATTATTTCATTTCTGTTTTATTTTCAATTCAAGTTTCTTCAAGGTTTTAAATACCATATTTTCTGTATAATATTTTAAATATTCCAAAGATAACTAGACTGATTGATTAATCTAATCATATTGATATTTTTCAATGCTCTCAATTATATCAAAAATCATTTATTAAATGGAATAAATTAGAAGTAGGGTTTTAGGGTTTTTGTTTCTAAGTTTGTATTTTAATATTTCATTTGAACTTTTCTTTATGGAATTTATTTGCTGAATACTTGTAGCAACAATAAAAATATTATGAATCAATTTGTGAACTTTTATTATGTATTATTATATTTTCTTCATTTTTATTTATCTATATACTTTTTCTATTATTATTTGTGAGGCTTTTGATATGAATTTAGTTGAGCTAAAATTCATAAACTTACTATAGAATGCATTACTATTAACTCATGGGATTTGATTCTCATCAACTCACAATATTTAGGAGATGTTTATATGGTGATACTTTATTTTTTTATTTGATAAATAGAGTTTCTAGGGAATTAATATGATTAATATTATTCCCATGAATTTAGGAAATAGCAATGGATATATTTTATTATAACTAACATAGAAGTTAGGGTTTGAATTGCAAATACTTACCCTAGGGTTTAGGGTTCTTCATATACTTATATTCTTCTGTTGATGTGAATAAAGATTAATGGCTAAGACAAATTATTTTTATGTTTGTGATCTTGAATGGTATCACTATTTAAATTAAAATAGTGGGATTGTTTTCTTAGGCTAACTTATGAGACAGAATTGATAAAGATAGTTTCTAAGCACATATGATTATGATGATTGGAAATGGCAGAGATGTGCTTAAGTGTTTGCTATAGGAAAATATTCCTATACATCATTGTGGAAGTAAGATGATAGATCAATCATAGAAAATGGATATTATGTTTGGTTCTAGAATTAGGGTTTTACCAAGGATTCCTATCTTCTATAATTCACAATCCTATACTTCTAATTAAGAAATTCCTTTCCTAGATATACTATTTCTTCCTATCTATCATCATGTGTTAACATGATGCTTTACTTCACAAGAATATTCTTATCCACCTTTTATTCTTCTAAATCCACTTGTAAATCCAATGAGCTTGACACTGAAGCTTTCATAATCTTCTTATATCCATACTTGGTTATCAAACTACTCTGATAATGATAACCTCTAATCCATTAAGGAATTACTACTAACTCCATTTCTACACTTCTCTTATCTTCATCACTAATATTATTCCAATAGATGTATATATCAAATCCTACTTTTCTCAAAAGTTTATTTTCCTTTAAGAGGAATACACTACTTCAATAACTCCATGCTACCCTAGCTTCAGCTTAATTATACTGTCTTATATCTACTTAAATCCAATATCTTATACTCAAACTTCACACTATCATGGCGACTTGTCATGGCTAACCTAGAATAACATATCTATATTAGGGTTCAATCTTGTTCTATCCACCAAGGTCACTTATACATGATACAAGTATTCAATCTTGGTGGCTAAAACATGATCATTATAATCCTTTGATCATTTATGGTTTAGGTTTCCAGTTGGCTAATCAAGGTATCATCAATACAACATTACAGTTGTATTATAATTATCTTTTGTTTAACTTTATTGGTCTAAGAGAGATTATTCACTGACTATACCTACTTTATCCAATAGGATTACTCCTGATAACTTCCTTCAGGATTCATCCTTGTAATATGCTTTATCACCATATAATTATAAGTTCCATATAACTCTTCTATCATTTCAGGAGTGAATTAGCTCCATCTATTATCACATTGATCCTATTCTTTTCCAACTCTCCCATTATATAGATGATATTTAAATCTAGCATTACTACTTACCTCTTCTTACTTCCTTTTCTAAAGGATTTAAAGTGAATGTTATGATAAGAACATGAATTGATAGATCAAGAATTGATAAGTCAATAGTTGATTACTCAACATTGATGAACAATGGATCATAGAATAAGGTTCAATGGAAATGATACAGATTCTTATGGAAAGAAAGATATGTGGTGAATGATCTTGACTTGGTTTCTTTCCTACTCAAACTCACTAAAGAGTTAAGGTTAGGTATTACCATGATACTCATGGTGTAAGTAGATGAGATTAAGATAGATCAAGATTTAGTTGATACATTCCTATTACTTAAGTTATGTTTATAGCTTGGTATTCATGAGTTGTGTAATTAATACTAGGATATAATTACTTAAGGATCCAATATAAAACATTAAGTAATGAATTAGGGTTTAATTTTATTACATTTGATCTACCCTTAGATCAAATCATATTTACCCAAAATAAGGTTTTAGCAAAGGTCATATTGAAACTTATCGCAGTCAACTTGATGATCTACCTCAATTCCATCAAGTTGAGAGAAGCTTCAATCACTTTGACAAGTTTTGTTCAAAAGCGCGAAAATTATTCGAATTTTCTATGCATGAATGCAATGCACACATCTGGGTTCAGCTTATTTCTAAGCTCTAATGTTGGGATGTTACTCACGACACCGACGCCGAGGAGACGCAGGCCGAGCAGACGCAACCATAGGACGCCGAGGCTGAGGCGAAAGGCATGAAGGGGAAGAAGAAGCCGAGCACTTTGGCGGATGCTCGGATCAAGTGGACCGTGGCCGAGGACACCTGCCTCGCCGAAGCTTGGAAAACGGTGAGCATGGATCCGATCACCGGTGCTAACCAAAATTCAGACAATTATTGGCAGCGTGTGAAGGCAGCGTTCGACGAGCGTAGCATGTGCGACCTAAAGTATCGCAAGATCTACATGGAGCGAGAGGAAAAGGATATTACCAATCATTGGGCGATCATCTAGACTGCCTGTAGCAAGTGGCATAGCTGCGTGGAAGAGGTCGACCGCACACAAGCCAGTGGAGAGAACATGGACAACAAGGTACTCGCGAACACTAGCTTTGTCGTGCACTCTCTTCCATTTTGACAAACTTGACATACTTTCATTTTGCAGCTGTGTCGTGCACTTGCTCTGTTTCGAGAGAACATGAAGATGGAGTTCAAGCTCCATCATGTCTTCGAGAAAATCGAGCATTGCGAGAAGTGGCGGGACACTCGCCTGAGTCTCTCCAAGAGCAAGGACCGCGTCTACAACCCCGAGGCCCCAGCCGCTGCTGCCAGCGAAGGAAGACCTGAGCTCGGCCAGAAGAAGGCGAAGATGCCTCGCCGACACGAGGGCGCAGGCCGAGCGTCTCCAGGCTTCGATCGATTAATGCCTCGCCGACACGAGGGCGCGGGCCGAGAAGAGGACTGAGAAGAGCGAGGAGCGCTGGAAGAAGCTGATCGAGACACAAGGGGAAAAGGTGGCCCTCATCAAGGCCAACCTCGCCGAGAAGAAAGTCAACCTCGCCGAGAAGAAGGCCAAATACACCGCCAAGAAGCGCAACACGGACCTCAAGTTCCTCATGGGCGGCGAGGACACGTCAAAGATGAGCTCGCCGGTCAAGGCCTGGTACATGGCGCAACGTCAGGCCATCTTGCAGGGCATGATCACGACTTCCCCTTCCTCTGCGCCGAACGTGCCTGCGCTGAACGCTCCCAAGCCGAGCTCTGCTTCGACTTCCTCCAACCCGGAGGCCTTCACCGGCGAGACGGACGACAACGCCGCGTCGTCGATGCCGCAGGAGCCCATCCCCATCGACGAGTGAGAGTTGTTTCCCCTGTTATGTAATAAAAATCTGTCGCCGAACTTGTGGGCGTATCTGTCGAACACCTTGTGGCCGAGCACTCGCCGGCGGGAACGATAAAGATTCAAATATATCACCGTTTTGTGTTCGTCTGGGTAATCGGCCTGGATACGCGAGTGAGAAACTGGGCGTATCCAGGCTGAAAACTTGTGCCGTCCGGCCAGAAAAAGGTCCGGATTTCGGCCTGGGTTTGCCCAACGAGTGGAGATGCTCTTATATAAAAAAATAATCTCGAAGAAGAACATGCGACAATGACCGAGAGATTTTTCCCGGCCGTCAAGCGTTCTTTTCTTCCCGGAGTCCGGCGAAGGGATTGCTCTGGTGCTTGGGCTCATCAAGGGGTGGGATCGTTCCGCTACCCGACCTTGGTGTACCGTTCTAGTTTTTTCCTATGTCGGGTCTTGGGTTCCACCAAAGTTTTCTCGTTAGAGATCGATCTAGGGTTTAAGGTTCTGTGTCGTCTGAAGCTTTAAGTTCGGGAGAGTAAGTAAGGAGGAAGAGCTCGCGAGAATGATGGATGAGATGGGGTTGTGCGAGGATGATCTGAACGATGTGATTTTCGAGGAGGAGGGGCCTCCTGTCGAAGAACTCCCTCACTGGCTTACCATGGCCAAGCCCACCGCGTCCCACCAAGTGACCGCTTGTGCCCCTTCAAATTAAATAGAACACCGCTAATTTCCCATGTAATACGTTGGTGTTTAGCGGTCGGTCGCTTGCTCACTCCCGCTAGCTCCAGAATAGGAGTAGTATAGTTTCGTGCTTTGCCAAGCGGAGACGGAGAACCTCTCCCCTTCGGTTGCCGAGTTTGATTCACCGGCAATCAACGGGAATTTGGAGATGCATTCAAGACCCAGCGGCGGTGACCCTATAGAGATCTCAGGCGGGAGCTGGCAGCCAATCCGGGCTACATATTGGATGGAGGCGGACGCCGGCTGCTCGAGATACAGGTTGGACATGGCCAAAAGGCTCCTTCTCTCTGCACCATCGCTAACAACGATGATGTCCGATGCGTCGCAGCCGATCCGGACCAGAGGCCCAAGGCCGTTGTGGACTACCTCGCCACCAAAAAGTTGGTTTCGTTATTGACTTCTTGTCATGGGTCACAAAGAGATAGGTATAGCAAGGTTCCTTTCACGAATTTTATGGATATATATTCTTGATCGGTGGCCTTGTAAAGGACGTGGCGTAGAGGGTCATTTCTGCAAAAAGAAAGTTTTGATAAGGTGTCATTTTTTTTTTGAACGAGAAGAGCCCCGAAGGGCCTGGAAGCTAAATATTAATCACCAACAGCGGAGGTGTACAATAATACAGAAGACCCCAGAAGAAGAAGAAATAAACACATAGGTCCCCATTTTAAGTGGAAAAGGCCCTGCTGAAAAATTTGAGTTACTATCAGAACCCTCCCTATCTCCACTGCCGAGCTGAAGGTCAGCTGCACCGCCGCCGAGCACCTCCGCGGGGACAGAACCACTTGCTTCAGAACCGACGATGGACGCGGCCGCTGACCTGAAAAAGTGCCTCTGATGGAGGTTAGTAAGATGCCGGAGCTCACCGGCTTTGACAGACGGCATTGCGGCCGTTGGGATAAAGCTCGCCGATGTCGCTTCCAAGCTCCGGTAATCCCTGACAGAAGAAACCTCACCAACTTCGTCGATGTCGAGCAACCCGCACTCCAGCACGACACTCCTGCCACGGGTGGGCGAAGGCGAGCAGAGATGGTCGAAGAAGCAAGGAGAACACCGCCGAAAGGGGAAAGACCGAAACTCCCCAAAGCACCCAGACCACTCCTTACGCCCGCTGCTACCTGGATCCTCTTCCTCGCCACCACGGCCGGCCAAGAGGAGTAGGAAAGAACAGTGGGCAATCAGACTGGCCTGAGCGCCAAACACGCGCTTATGACAAGGATTCGCTTGGAGTAGCTCCGCGAGCGTCTTCCACCACTGAAGATCGCCGAGAACCACCCACCGCGGCCTCCTGCCGCCGCGCAGATGCGACAAGAGACAGAATCCAACGCCTCTTTCTCCCGCGGCCACAACCCAACTTGAATCCCTCCTCCTCTTGCCGCCACGGCCGGCCGGAAGAGGGGAAACAAGCAGAATGCCACCACAAGGAAGAAAAGCCGCACAGCAGCTCGAGCACAGACGACCACCGGTCGGAATTCCTCTTTCCCCCGCCACCACGGCCGGCCAAAGAGAGGAGATTCCGCCGCCACCCGACCACAAGCTCAAGCAGGCCTTATTGGGGGAGAAGGAGGGCTCTACCACCGTCACCATCACCGGAGGGGCGGACGGCGTCGAGGGGAGAAGCCCAGCCACCGAATCTGGCCGGAAAACGACGGGCTCCCAGGCGGCAGAGGCCACCACAACCAGGGACTCAGCCCCAAGACTACCTACAACCTAAACTAGAGAGGCCGCCGCCCCCCTCAGCCCAGCTCGACCGGCAGCGCCAGCGAGCAGGGCCTTGGGGCGGCGCCCGGAGGGAGAACTCGATTTAGTGTAGCACACGGGAGGAAGAAGATAAGACCGAGTGCCTAGTGTGGTCACGATAAGGTGTCATGGCCATTCCTTTTGCTGCCGTTGATATACCTGGCAGTCGATCATGGAGGCTGCTTCCACATGAGAGATCGGAACCAACAAGAGAGACCGTGTCACGTCGAACTTTATTCTCTCTCGTTTCGAAGGAGACACCCGAGTTTCTCAAATCAGTATAGCGTATCTTTTTTTTTCCACGGACGGTATGGCAGGAACGGGTATGTTGGACCCTGGTGCTATCATTTTTTCTGCATGCCGTTTCCTGGACTCTTGTGTTGAAGCTTTGGAGGCTGAGCTGCGATCTTGCCTAGAGGGCCTAGATTTATCAATTTGTCATAGTCTTCTTCCTGTTATCATTGATACTGATTGCGCTCAGCTAGTTAGCGCTGTTCTAGAGGGCTCACAAGATAGATCACAATTTATCCACTTAATTTCAGATATTAAGGCTTTAGCTGGTAATGGTAGAGTGTGTAAATTTGTAAAAATAGATCGAGGGCAGGTGAGGGTTAGCCACTGTTTTGCTAATTGGGAAAGAACGGAACGTAGAACTATGATCTGGTTTGGATCGACTCATGATGTTGTTCTTGGGGAGTGCGAGCTAGAGTTAATTCCTCCTGCTTAATATGATCTGGTTTTACCTGTAAAAAAATCATGGTTTCATAAAGTTCTATCAAGTTATGCACGAGTTCGTACACAACCATTTTATATTTTTCTAGAAAGATCAGTGCGTGATTGACATGGATAGGATTAGTTTTGCTGGCCCAGAACAGTGACCATTTATTTGCATGTCCGTAGGGTTTGCGGATCCCTTCCAACGACCGGCCGGGTGGACGAATCCCAGATCGATCGAGCCCCAGGCCCTCTAGCCGACATGACCAAACGGCGCGTAGGCGCCGGCGGCGATGTCGCGGACGACATCCTGCTCGACGTCCTCGCGTGTTTGCCGGGCTTCCAGGACCTCGCCTCCGCTGCGCGGCAACGTGCAGACGATGGCGCCGCCTAGTCACCGACCGATCGAGCTTTTCTCCGACGGATCGGCATCTGGCCGGAGACGGCGCCCGGCCCGTCCGTCCTTGCCGGGATCTTCTCGCAGAGCCCCTCACAAGGGAGCCGGACAGGCACAGCACGCCGCGATTCCTAAGCCTTCAGGCCGGCGGCGCCCATCTCACCTTTGACACGTTCGTCGCTAACGACGACGGGCTCTTCAACATGGCGAGGCCACTGGCATCGCGTCGCGGTCTCCTCCTCCTGTGCGTCCTTCTGCCTAGCCTGGCCGACGACAACCGCCTTCAAGAGCTCCATCTGGCGGTGTCTACCCTAGCTCTGGTCGACAGGCAGCGCAGACATCTTCTCTTGCCGCCTCCCTTCATGGTGAACAACAGATTAATGTCCCTTGGACTGGCACGTAAGCAGCTGCACGCTCCTCACCAACTTAGGACCACCATGATGTCGCCGCTGATTTATATGATCATCAACCACAAAAACAAATGTTCCAGTCCGGTGATGTTGGCATACACCGCTGACAGTGGAGACGTGTATGTCTACACGTACTCATCCGCCACGAACACCTGGAGCGCGCCCATCGAGTGCCACCGTGCTTCACGCCGCGCCTTACCAAGTGTGGACCGTTTGCCGGCGTCGTGGCCCGCGGCACCGTGCTGACCAGACAAGCTTCTACTCCCTTCGTTTCAAAATATATAATATTTTAGCTTTGAACGAAATGTAACTAAACTATTTTTAGTGTAGGTTCATAAAGATTCACTTAAACCTACACTCTAAAAATAGTCTAAATACATTTTTTTACAAAGCTAAAACATCTTATATTATTAAACGAAGGGAGTACATACTCAGCATAAACGCCGCCACGGCACATGTTTCCACGCGTCACCGGAGAAGGAAAGCTTTCGGTTATGAACATACGAGATGGTGGTGTGCTCGAGCTCTGGACAAAGCAGCAAGGACAAAACCACGGCCACCATGCATCATGACCATGAGGCTGGTGGTGTAGCTAGACCTGGGAAGTGACGAGGAAATTAACCTCGTCTTCTTCGCGGAGAGGAGATGCGCGGTTCTCGTCAAGTGGAAAGGCTCTTTCTTCACGATACTATTACAGAAAACGCTATAGGAGGCATATTTAGATCATACGTGCCTCTTATAAAATAGACGAGGCGCACTCTTTTTTTATGCGTCTCTAATATAAAAATAGACGAGCCGTATATAATAAAAATACGCCTCCTATAATCCTTATACGGATGAAATGAAGCAACCCCAGATTATGCGAGGCGCATTCTAGCATATGCGCCTCCTATATATCAGATAGGCGAGGCGCATATGGGCAGAATGCGTCTCGCATAATCTGTGTGGGCCCACGTGTTTTAGGTGCTCGAATATGCGAGGCACATATGGTCATATGCGTCTCCTATATTTGATAATATGCGAGACGCATATGATCATATGTGCCTCAAGTAACCCCTGTGAGCCCGGATGGAGGTAGGTGGCCGTATAGGCGAGGCGCATATTGCTATATGCGTCTTCTATAGTGTGAATTATAGGAGGCACATATTGTGCAATATGTGTCTCCTATAACCTGGCACCACCTTATTCTAGCTTTTTGCACATGGAGCCAACTACCACCACACTCACTTGTCTCACTTCTTCCTCCTCCACCAAGACAAATCTGGTCGCCCCCCTCCTCCTCCCCACCTCATTTCCCCCATTGATTCACCATAGAAGCTCGCTCAACCTCCATTGGTTGACACTCATATGTAAGTGAAGTCTCTTGGTCCTATAGAGTGCGCCTCAAGTAACTCATGCAGGTCCGGGTGGAGGTAGGTGGCCGTATAGGCGAGACGCATATAGTCATATGCACCTCCTATAGTTCGAAGTATAGGAGGCACATATAGAACAATATGCGCCTCCTATAACCTGTCCGGATTCAAATTCGAAACAGCCACCTACCAAACCTATATAACATCTATCACCTCTCCTCCTTCTCCTTCTCCTTCTCCTCCACCTATCCTCCTTCTCCTTCTCCTCCATCTCTTCTTCTTCTCCCCTTCTCCTCCTTCTCCATTCTCCTCCTCCTCCTCTTCCCCTGGTGACCTTCTCCTCCTCCGGCGACCTCCTCCTCCTCTGGCGACCACTCCGGCCATGGCCTCCATAACCACACCGACCATCTCCTCCTCCACCTCCGGCGACGACCTCTAGTGGCCTCATCCTCCTCCACCATCTCCGGTGATCCCCATGGACATGGCCTCCCGCACATGCCTGCGATGGTAGGTTGTGGCCACGGGCATGGTGTTCGACGAGCTCCGACGAAATTATGGCTAGATCTAGATTTGGCCGCCTTTTTTTTGAAATTCAAAATAATATACAAGGCGCATTCGAATCAATATGTGCCTTGCATATGCACAATATAGGAGGCGCATATCAATATGCGTCTCGCATATGCAGAATATAGAAGGCGCATATCGATATGCGCCTCGCATATGTGAAGTATAGGAGGCGCATATCATATGCGTCTCGTATAAAAAATAGGCGATGCTCAAAGCTAGAGGCCATACGATATGCGTCTCGCATATGCTTTTAGGTGCGCCTCGCATAAGGTTTTCTCTAGTAGCGATCGACCTCGATAGCAAGGAGAAGGCCTCGGTTGAGCTCAAGGGCAAGGAAAGGGAGCACGCCAGGTGCATCGAAATGCATGACTGCAGCAGCAGCTGGTGTAGTGGATTACACTCCAGATTGATGAGGTGCCAGCATAACAAGCCTGTGTTGTACGAGTTGGACTGCAGTTTTTTCTTTTGTGGACAGTTCAACCTTGTGATAACTGAACTTTCATGATGTTGTCTTTCTTCCTGACCAGCACTTACTTGTGCACGGGAACTGAACCAAGCACTGTGCACTTGTGATTCATTCGATCAAGAAGATAATGCATGTATATCTTGTTGTACTTTAATTTCAGGGAACAGGTTATCCGCTTTCAGTTCATTGTTCATGTTCGTTCCTTAAGCTGCCTTGATATTTGACGGCGCCGTTGTCACTGAAAGCCATCAGCAAGAGGGACCTTCTTCTGTTGCAACATGTACGGCGCGTCCTTGGTCATCGCCGCCGTCGGGCACTTAAAGCACTCTAGTTGCATCGGGAGGTAGGCCCCGGCGTACTTAGAAACATGTGTTACCCATCGGCGTCAGATACTAGGAAAAACCGCTAGTACTTAGGCCTACTCCCGTGATATTAGACTACTAAGCGCCTTTGCCTCGGCGAGGCTCTGCATTGCTGTCTCCTCTTTGATCTTCGAGATGAGCATGGCGGGAGTTGTGGATTGATTCCTAAAAAGTAAAAACAGGGCGTTCCGCTAATTCCAAATTTTCAAGCATCTTGTGATGAGGTTTAATCTCATCAATGCCCATTATTACGAGCTTAGGTTTTGGAGAAAACGAGGGTGCTGGAGATCGCGGAATGGTTAACAGACAAGCAACCAGGGACACGAGATTTATCCAGGTTCAGGCCCCCAGAGGGAAAACCCTACTCCTGCTTGTCTACTCTTGATTACGGCGGAACCGGAGGTTACAGGGGTGCGCAGATGCAATCTGGCGTGGAGGTGTGTATGCGGTGGAAAATGATTTGTCCTCCTCGCCATGCCCTCCTAGTCTTTATATAGAGTTAGGCAGGTCTCGGGCACAGATCGAGTTGGTTACAAGTTTAGGGTTTGTCACTTTAAATATTCTATCTTTTCTAGTATTGCTCTCTAAGGATCCGAAGACGTCATGGGCTTGGGCCACCCGAAAATCTCCACAGGCCGCGTATATTCTTGTGGCCTACTTTGGGCTGGACCAGATGCTAATGTTGTGTATCCGTAGGGTATAACCATGTCAGTATCCCCCGAGTGTTAGTTGAATCGCAGATTCGGCTGAGAACTCTTCAATCTTTCGGGTGCAGTTGTTTCTGTTTATCAGAGAGAAATATGATTTTAGTGTGTAGGGATTGTTGATGCGTGTGTCTGCCTCTCCTGACAGATCAGGATCAGTTAATTGTCTTAGGACAAAACAACATAATCTTCTTCAGACTCAAGTCCCTAGACTCGAACCTGGAATAGATGCTGGCGTAATTTGACTCAGGCCGTTGAGCTCTTATAGGAGTCGAATCCCAGTAGATTTCGAATGATGTACCCAACGCGTCCGTCGGGATTTTCATCGCGCCTGTTGGCACAGATTTTTACTAGTAGAGCGCAGTCAGGTGCGTTACCAGATCATCAGATGGTATCTGTAGGTTTTATCTTTGCGTCGCAGACACAGCATCCGAAATTTTATCATCGCGGAGGTGTTTCGGGTGGCCAAGAAGGATGTTACTCACTTAGCGTTGGTTGGGGCAAAGTTGCCAAAAACTTTTTGCATTTTGATCCGAAGTATCGCAGTCGAAGAATTCATAGGGTGCGCGACCAGTGCTCCCTATAGAAGTAGCTCCCGAGTGTCTGTTCGAGTCGTAGACTCGAGCAGAGACTTTAATTCAGCCGTTGTTGGCTTCAGGTCGGTAGGACACAATTTTTTCGGATGCTTGAATCAATCCTCCCTATGGGAGTAGCCCCCGAATCCGTGGAGTTGTAGACTCGACGTAGGACTCGAAGAATAAATCATTGGTATAGTACCTTATTCATGCCTCGGGTGTGCGGCCAGCGCTCCTGATAGGAGTAGCCCCGAGTAGTTGCTCAAATCGTAGATTCGAGCCAGTAATTTTAGCTGTCAGCCGAAGATTTGCAACAGTTGCTAGTGTGGTTTTGATGACGTCAGTGCTGACGATCGGTGACCTCAACCGTCTGCGGCGCCAGAGGTGACATGACCGGACGAACGTGGGTCCCACTTTCTGACTTGGAGTTGACTGTTCATGTGCGACCTGGCAAGAATTAAGACGTCTCCTCGGTTTCTATGCGTAGTGGATGGCGTGCGAGCGACGGTTCGCTGCTGTGTTGACACGTGGACGGTTGGATCTAATCCTGGCGTTAGGGCTTCCAGATGAACGGTCCCTGTTTATCGTCTTAGTCCTTATAACTGTGGGGAAAACTGTAGTTTGTTTTCACCCTTAGCCGTTTGCTTTTCACTGCCTCCATTTCTTGAGCTTTTCGCTTTGCGCGTTGGACGTTCTCCGATCGTTCCCTTCCTTGTTCTTGGAGACGCGCGAGGCGACCTGCGCAATCTGCGTGATGCGGGTTTAATCCCGCAGGATAAGGAGGCCGTCAAGATCCCCGGCGATGAGGTAACTCCCCGTCCACACACAGGGTTTCGGGTGATGTTTGTCGCTTTTGTCTTCTTGTGTTCTTTCTTTTGATTGGTGTTTTCCTTGCAGCCACTCCTCTGAGGGATCTTTTAGTGAGGCCACTCAGGAGGCAGTAGGGGAGTCAAAACTGACGCCCCCTCCCTCTCAGACGGTGGCCACCTCTAGGGGCGATGCTCCGAAGCCCTCTTCGCAGGAGGCTCGAGTGATCATCTCCCAGAAGACTACACCGGGACCTTCGGAGTCTCAGTCTAAGCATGTACGTTAATTATTTCCCTCTTTTCCTGGGGGGAGCCCCCGAGTCTTTGTCGGGTCATTCTTGCTCGACATTGTGCTCGTTGCGGGGCGCAGCCCCCGAGCCCTTTCCTTGATTGTTTTATTTTGCTTCCTTCCGCAGTCCTTTGTGCATAGTGCGAATCTGGTTGTGCAAGAACATCTCGGCCGCTGAGACTAGCATGCAAAGAATCCGGTATGTCTTGAATCGATCTTCTTCGTTTTAAATGCCTTTCGTCGTAGCTTGTGTTTCTTATGTGTGTTCTTGGTGCTTTTGCAGATGAAAATAATGCTGCCCTTCGCGAGCTTGATGCTCTCAAAAATATCCTTGGGTGAGCGGAGAAGAAGGCCGAGGATGCCATTGGGGCAAAAGAGCGTCTTCAGCAGGAGTTGGCTGACACAGCCGCGGCCAAGGAGCGCCTTCAGCAGGAAGCTTCGGATCGTGAATAGCAACTCGCAATTGTTGCGGATGCGCGCGAGAAGGAGGTAGCCGAGAAGATGATGGCTGCTACCAAGGCTGTTTCTGGTAAGTGCTTTTGCCTGTCTTTGGTTTCTTCAGCTGCTCTGTCTCCATGCCCTTATTTGATTCCTACTTTGTCTTTCTTTTGCTCCAGATGCCGCGGGCATTGAATTCGAGCGTAGTGCCCTAGCGCACGGGAGCGCCTTGGACGATGCCGTCGTGGTGGTCGAAGACCGCGGCGGTACTGCTACTGCCTCCCGAGTGGACTCTTTGGCGAATGCGCTATCAGCGGATGCGCCTGCGGCCTACAAGCGCAAGCAGAAGGGCATCGACGCTTCCATGGGGCTGGCTATGGCCATGGCGTCCGGGGTGGAGCTGGGTCTTCATCAGGTCACCTCCTAGATGCCAACGGCTCCCGACGGTTCCGAGGTAGCCTTCGCTCTCTACGCTTCTCGTTGTAAGCGCTATGGTCCAAAGCTCATTGACCTTCTGGCAGAGTATGCGGCGAAGCAGCAGGAGGAGGTCAAGAGCAGGCACTCTGGCTCCGAGGCCACTCTGGATGCGACTGCTTAGGCTTTGTCGTTGTAGATTTATGATAGTTATCTTCTTCTTTTGCTGTAATATTTGTCGAACTGTTTCTTTGTGCCATGAAGTGGCGTTTTGTTGTATATAAATGATGCTTTGAGATGTTGCTCAATCGTGCGTTGTTCATACTCTTGCCTGTTTTCCTTTAGGGACCTTCGGGTGAGGATCCGTCGATACTTCATCTGCTCCGCAAGCGCGACCATCTTTGGATGATGCGTCACAGCTTGTTTTTCTTCGTGACCGCGTCTGCAGTCTTGAGAAGGAGATACTTGGAATCCGAGGCCATGCGGATGTCTAGAAATCGAAGGTAGAGCAGGCTACCACCAGGGAGGAGTATCTGATGGGGGAGCTGCGGTAGTTGGCCGAGCAGATGCAGTGTAAGTTCCCTTGAGCTGCTGCTTGTTTTCGGATGCGCCTGTTGTGCGTGTAATCTTACTCTGTATTTTCTGTAGGTGCCAACCTTGTTTCGAGGGAGGAGAAGGAGCGCGTTGCAGTTCGGATCAACTGCTTGACCCAACAGGATATAGAAGTTGGAGGCTTTTTCTGGATGGACCGCGACCGTGCCACGGTCCTTGCGACTGTGCAAGATCGTTCGCATCAGGTGTCACGGGTGCTAAGTGAAGGGAATATGCCCTGAGAGGCAATAACAAAGTGTTTATTATGTGTATTCCAAGTATATGATAGATGTTTATTTTACATGCTATAATTGTATTAATACGGAAACATTAATACACGTGTGTTTAATAAACAAACAGAAAGTTCCTAGTTATGCCTCTCTCATAAACTAGCTCGTTGATTAACAAGATGATCAAGGTTTCCTGATCATGGACATTGGATGTTGTTAATAACGGGATCACAACATTAGTGTAATGGTGTGATGAACATTCATCTGAAGTATAGCATTACGATCAAAGTCATTGAGTTTATATTGCTATAACAACTTACGAAGTGATCCTAATCCTTAAACCATGAGATCATGTCAATCACTAACACCGAAGAGTTTCTTGATAAAATCAAGCGTCACACCGTAATGAGGTGATTATAAAGATGGATTCGTAACTAATAAAGTGTTATGTTGAGGCTCATGGATCGAGAGTGGAATTTGTTCATCCCGATGACGGATAGATATACTCGGGCCTCTCGGTGATATCACATTGATTAGCTTGCAAGCAAGTGATTTGATCACTAGAATGTTATATCACGAGCGAGAAAGAGTGCATGTCGATGCGAGATCAAACTAGGTATGGAGATACCGATGATCGAATCTCGGACATGTAATATATCGTGAAACAAAGGGATTAAGATACTAGCGTAAAAGTTCCGCGATCACAAGAAAGTCATCATTGAATGTGTGGAGTCGATGGGTCTCAGATCCGCTCGATTATTGATCCGAGAGGGTCTCGATCATGTCCGCATTATTCACGAACCATAGGGTGACACAATTAAGAGACACCGACATCCAATTGGAGCAAAAGTTTCATGCGAAAGAATGAACAAAGCGCAGGAATTTATTTCACTAGATACCGAAACAGGTTTTCAGGTGAAATTGCATAAAGTGGTTATGCATGTGAAATGGAATTCTAGCAAGGGGTTATTTGTGAATGTTTGTCATTAAATTAATTGACAAAATTCTGAATAAAATAAAAGAGTTTTATTTAATGAGAGTTTGCATTAAATTTGGTGGAAATTTAATGGGAATTTGAGTGGACTTTTGAGTGGAGGAATTTAAAGGACATTTTGTGAGTGGAGTGTCCACCCACATGAATGAAGGAGGGAGCAGCCCCCATGGTCGTGCACCCCTTGGGTGCCCCCTCCTCCTATAAAAAGGAGCCCCTCCTCACTTGTCTCTCACACCTCCTCGTGAAGGATCTCTCTCCCTCTAGAATTTATCCCCCATGGTCTCGGACTAGCGAGATACATGTTCCGGTGGCTACTCGACAAGAAAGAGTTGTGCTTCCGCTGCATCGCTGAGCGAGGAGGCGGAGGTTGCTCAGTGCCTCGAGCGTGTGTGCGAAAGCGGATGCTTGCTGATTTGCGCGCTAGGACTTCTCGATCTTGAGATCGGCAAGAGATCGTCTACATCAACCACGAGTTGAACTCGTTAAGCTTTGTCGGTCTTCAAGGGTATGTTATCTACGGATATACATCTGCCCGTTGTTTGTATCTAGTAGATAGATCTTGGTACATAGTTCCCATCGTAGGAAATTTTTTGTTTTCTATGCTGCGAACCCTACACTAAGGCAGGTGAAGACCTCTCCGGCGTCGATTATGCACATCATGTTTCCCCTTGATGAAGCACCTTCGACTCTATGGGGTTTGATGGCGAAGTTTCGAGACGTGGGTCACGTCAGGGAGTTGGTGCAGCACCAGTTGGTTGCGGGGGTGAAGGCCGCCCTTTCCCTCGTGCGGCTGCATCACCCTGATGTTAATCTTGCTGCTGTGGTAGTTGGGACGCCCCCTCGACCAGATGGTAGCCTATGGGACATGCGCCCACACTACACGGCTGTTAGGCAGCATGCCGAAGAGATTGTAGATCTTTTTGAGCATCGGGCGCAGGTGATCCTTCAGAATAGGTAGGCCCTGTAAAAAAGATAGATGTAAAACTTGTATGTATTTCGACTGGGCGTGTTATGCCCTTTGTTGTAAAGGTTATTTGTATGAGCACGTGGTGCTTGATTGTATGCATGCCCTTTTCGTTTGGCGTGATCGCTACTCGAGTTTATGCGTTATGCTCATTCGACGAACTCGTGAGGTGAGGCGGAGCCCCCGAGTGTGTTGCAACAGAAATTAGTGTGAGAAAAAGGGATAAATTTTTGGGCGAGACACTTAGATTTTATTCATATCGTAACGAGGAGGTACATTGTTCGGATGAGTAGCCTTGGCTGAGTAGCCTTATTGAAAATAAAGAGGGATAGCTAGGGGTAGAAGCATCGCAATTGTTCGATGTTCCATGGGTTGGAGTATGCGACTCCAGACTCCACATGCTTGAGGCGGTAGGCGCCACCTGGGATGACTTCGGTGATGACGTAGGGTCCTTCCGAGGGTGACTCGAGCTTTTTCGGCCGCTATTGCTTCGAGTGCGGCCGTCGATTCGGATTCACTGTAGGCGACGACCCGTGGGGCCTTATGGCATACTTTTGTAGGTAACACGGCTTCGGCTCCATGCACCATGAAGAAGGGCGTGTAGCCAGTTGAGCTATTTGACGTCGTGCACAAGCTCTAGAGGACGGAGGGTAGCTCTTCTGCCCATGCTCCCGCAAGCCGTTCGAGTGGGCTCAGTAGGCATTTCTTGATGTCGCCGCCTACGAGGCCGTTGGACTTTTCGACCTGCCCATTGGTTTGCGGGTGCGCCACGGAGGCATATGATATGTTGATCCTGAGGCCTTCGCAGAAGTCCTGGAATTCGATCCACTTGGTGAACTTTTTGACAGCGACCAGGAGGTAGACGTGGCCTCCTTTCGAGGATTTGGGCAGTTTGCCGATCATGTCGAGGCCCCATTGGGCGAAGGGCCAGGCCAGGGGTATGGGACTGAGCTCTGATCCTGGTGCGTGCGGTTTATCTGCAAACCTCTGGCAGCTGTTGCACCTTCGGATGATGTCCTTGGCATCGTTCATGGCCGTTGGCCAGTAGAACCCAGCTCGTAGAGCTTTGGCGACGAGGGCGTGACTGCCCGCGTGATGGCCGTAGATGACCTCATGGATGTCTTGGAGGATGGTTTTTCCATCACCGATGGTGACGAACCTTTGGAGTACACCCGAAATGCTGCACTTGTACATCTCGCCATTGATGATGGTGAAGGCCTTTGACCGGCGAGATATGCGTCAGGCATCTATCGGGTTATCAGGCAGTTCCCTGTTTATCAGGTACCGTAGGTACGGTTTCGTCCATGTTTCCTCGATTGCCATGACCTTCATCAGGTTGACCAACACGACCTCCATGTCCAGCTTTTCGGGTCCTTCCTGACCTTCGGATAGCGCAGCTCCCGAGTGCTCTACTTCTTTGGGTGATCCCTTGGGGAATTTACTTTTGATGGAAGGCACGCAGATTTATTCGAGGAACACACCTGGTGGTACCCGTGCGCAGGTGGATCCGATGTTGGCGAGTCTATCAGCTTATTCGTTGCTTTCCCTTCCAACGTGCCGAAGCTCGCAACCGTCAAAGTCTCTTTCGAGTGAGTTGTAGAGCGCGCGGTACGCGATCATGTTAGCGGCGTGTGCATCGCACTCGTTCATCGTCTGCTGGACGACGAAGTTTGAGTCACCGTAGATGACGAGGCGCATTGCACCATAGATCTTGGCCATCTTCATGTCGTGGATGAGGGCCTCGTATTCGTCTTCGTTGTTGGAGGCCCGAAATTTCATCTGGAGGACGTATTTCATCTTGTCGCCTTGCGGGGATGTCAGTATCACCCCGGCTCCTACTCCAGCCTCGCGCTTGGAGCCTTCAAAGTGCATCGTCCATGACTGCGTCATATCCGGGGTGTCTGGCAGCTTTAGCTCCATCTAGTGGACGAGGAAGTCCAAAAAGGACCCGATACTTGATCGCATGGCGCTTCTCGTAGACTATTTCAAGAGGGGACAACTCGATGCCCCACAGGGCTACGCGTCCTGTAGCTTCGGGGTTGCTTAGGATGCTGTTCAGTGGCGCCTCATTGAAGACCATCACCTGATGCTCCTGGAAGTAGTGGCTCAGCCGACAAGCCGTCATGAACACTCCATAGGCGAGTTTCTGCTAGCGAGGGTACCTCTGTTTTGTTGGTTTCAATACCTCACTAAGGTAGTAGATTGGGTGTTGGACCCCATGGGTCTTGCCATCTTCAGGTCGTTCGACCACGAGCACGGTGTTGACCACCTAATGTGTGGCTGCTATGTATAGCAGCAAAGGCTCGTGTTCCTTTGGTGTGACCAGGACGGGCGAGGTGGAGAGCAGCCGCTTCAGATCTTCGAATGCGTCGTCTTCTTCGGGTGTCCATTCGATTTTTTCTGCTTTGCGTAGCAGCTAGTAGAAAGGCAAGGCCTTCTCACCCATGCGGCTGATGAATCTGCTCAACGCCGCGACGCGGACAGCGAGCTGCTGGACACCTTTGAGGTTCTTCGGCTTCTCCATGGCCAGTATGGCCTGGATTTTCTTCGGGTTCGCCTCAATCCCTCGCTAAAAGATGAAGTAGCCAAGCAGTTGGCTAGATGGGACGCCGAAGGCGCACTTTTCTGGGTTCAGCTTGATCTTGTAGTGATCGAGGTTGTCGAACGTCTCGCGGAGATCGTCGATCAATGTCCTGGCCTCCCTTGTCTTAACTACTATGTCGTCGACATATACCTGTATGTTGCGGCCGGTCTGGCTCTTCAGGCATGCATGCATGCACCGCTGGTATGTGGTACCTACGTTCTTCAGACCGAAGGGCATTGTGTTGTGGCAGAATACTCCGAACGGCGTGATGAACGCCATTTTTTCCTGACCTTCGACCTTCAGTCGAATCTGATTGTAGCCTGAGTAGCCATCAAGGAAGGAGAGTTTCTCGCATCCTGCAGTCGAATCGATGATCTGATCGATCCGAGGGAGAGGGAAGTGATCCTTCGGGCAGTGCTTGTTAAGCGATGTGAAGTCCACGCACATCTGCAGGATGTCCGTGTCCTTTTTAGGGACCAGCACAGTTTTGGTGAGCCACTCCCTCTCCTTGATCTCCCAGATGAAGTCGGCGTCGAGTAGTGTGTTGACTTCGACTCCGACGGCTTCGGACCGTGGCTCGGACAATAGTCGGATGGACTGTTTGACGGTCTTGGCATCTGGAAACACATTGAGTGCATGCTCGGCGAATTCCCTGGGAACTTCTGGCATGTCCGCAGGACACCGGGCGAAGATTTCCTAGCGCTCACGGAGGAGTTCGACGAGCGTGCTTTCCTATGTGGGGATGAGGTCGTTGGCGATCAGCAGCGTCTTGGAGGCTTCCGTCGTATGGACCTACACCTTTTTCATGTTGACTATGGAGTCGAACGACATATCGGGTGCGTTTTGCCTGGAGACCGAGGGTGTCCCGTTGTCTGTCACCTCTCGAAGCCTTGTGAGCTCCTCCTGCATGCCGAACGACTGGGAGATTCTGTTGAAGTCTCTGTCGCAGTGGTCGGATCGGGTGAAGCTGCCCTGGACCGTGATGACGCCCCTAGGTCATGGCATCTTGAGTAGCAGGTACGCATAGTGTGGTACTACCAGGAACCTTGCGAATGCCACGCGCCCGAGGATGGCGTGGTATTGTGATGGACAGTCCACCACTTCGAACTCGAGCCGCTCACACCCAAAAGTTGTCGAGTTTGCCGAAGATGACATCGAGCCATATTTTTCCCAGGGGAAATATGCCCTTCCCTGGGACTATGCCGTGGAACATTGTGTCGGATTGTTCCAGGCTGCACAGCGGGATCCGCATTGCTGCTAGGGTTCTAGCGAACATCGGGTTGATGCCGCTGCCGTTGTCCATGAATACGCGACTCATCTCAAACCCTCCGATCTGCGCCTCGAGCACCAGGGCAGCATGACCTGGGCGAGGGATCTGGCGGGGTTGATCCGAATGACGGAATGTGATGCAGGACTCTGAACCGCTGAGGTACTCAGGGATGGCGGGTGGAGCGGTCACAGCCAGGCTGACCTGGCGGGTGATCTTCTTTTGCACCTTGTTTATTGGGCGCCCCTTTTGGATCATCAGTGACCCTTTTGGCGCGGGGTTCCCGTTTACGCCGTTGTTCTGCACGGGCGTGATCGCGTGATTCGAAGGTCCCACGGGTGGTGGTGGAGGAGCTCCGTGGGCGATGTAGCCTGGTGGAGGTGCGTGTCCGAACCCAGGGTTCAGGATCTGCTATCTCATCTGGGCGAAGCCCTCGCTGAGTTTCTGGAATTCGCGGTAGTCCTTGAGCATGTGGCTGGCCTTCTTTTTGTCATCCTGTTTGTCGATGTCAAAGTGGATGGTGCATGGGCCCAACAACTTGTCGTATGCCGAGGATTCGTCGTCGCGGCCGCAGTGTTGCCACGTTTGCGTTGGGCGTCCTCCATCGCGGAAGTTGTTTCCACGCTATCCGCCGCTACTGCGGTTGTTTTTGTTGCGACGGTCGGTGTAGCCAGCCGCAACCATATCGGGTCCATCGCGATCGTCGTACACACGCGATCTTCGCTTGCTATGGCGTTTGCGTCTGCGGCTGTAGTCATCTTCCTCATCCGAGTGCGCCCGATGGACGGAATCCTCGCCATCTGCCCACCTATTGGCGATGTCCATGAGGTGGTCGAGTGTCTTGGGCTTGACTCACCCAAGTTCTTCCTTAAAGTCCTGGCGTTTGACGCCATCTTTGAAGGCGTCGATCGTTCTCTCCTCGGAGATGTGTGCCGCAGAGTTCTTGATGTTGGACCAGCATAGTATGTACGAGCGAATGGATTCGCCCGTTCGTTGAGTACAGGCCCGTAGTTCCTCGATCGAGGCTGGCCTCTTATTGGTACCCTTAAAGTTTCGGATGAAATCGCCCGCCTCCCAGCTTGGATGGAACACGAGGACAGCTTGAGCCAATCCGGCTGCGCCCGTCACCGCAACAAGGCACCGCAGGCAGTGTTTTTGTTTCCGCCGTGCAGCTTGACGGACGACAGGTGGTCGTTGAGCCATGCCTTAGGGTCCTGCATGCCTTCGAACTTTGGAGTGTCCGAAGGGACCTTGAAATTTCACGGCATCTGTGTTCGCCGAACAGATCTGCTGAAGCATCGAGCTCCGCAGAGTTCTCCGTCGTCATCCTCTTCGGATTCGGATGAGCACATGCGTTTGGCGCGTGCCTTGTCGACCTTTGGCGCAGAGTCGCCCGGCGTCGTAGTCGCGGGCCGCGGCTTTTGCGCTTACGCCGCCGAGGCATCGTGCTCGTCCTCGTCAGATTAGGGTGTGGGGCTACGGTTGAATTTGACCGTAGCCTTCTTCTTTGGCTCCATAAGAGCCTCCTCGTGGAGCGCATCTCCAACGAGTCCGAGTAAGGCTAGTGCGGATTTGTGCATAGCTCTCTTCGGGTCCCCCACCGGAGGTGGATGGGATGCGAGATATGTTGTGGCTGCCATGATCGCAGCCTGCGGCGTCTTCGGGATGACGTTGCTGTTGGCGTCCATCTCCATGAAGGACGTGTTGAGGGTTCGAGTGACATCGCGACGTGCAGCGGGATCCATGTGCTATGTGCGAGAGCGATGCTTGTTGGCATTGTTGCCGTGCAAGCTGGAGCCCCCAGCGGCAAAGAGCGCAGCTCGCCGCGCGCTAGAATCCGAGGCCGCTTGCTTGTGTTTATTGAGTACCTCTTGCATCCTCACCTGCTTTTTGTGTTCTTTGATGAGGAGAAGGTGGTATGCCATCAGCAGGTCCCGTGAAGCGTCCATAGGTAGTATCTTTTTGCCCGCCACGGCTTCGTGTGCCTGGTGCCATCCTTCCTCACTGAGGTGAATATTTTGATGGGCATCGGGGTCGTCCTCGTTGGGCGGGGGGTGGGGGGTGGTTGCCTCCCGTTTCTCCGTTCCTACCCTATGGGTTGGGTTGTGGCACGTGGGCACTCGAACCTGGTGGTTGTTCCACGTCGCTTTGGATGACCACGCGCCGGTAGCGCCATGATTGGATCATTGCCGCCGCTTTTCGGATCCGGAACCGTAGGTTCCTTCATCCGACGGGGGGTCACATAGATATGAGTTACAACTGCTGCTGCTGTCGTATGACTCATCTGTCGACGTTGTCGTGCATAGCACGTTGGGATGCGGTGCCCACGAGGCGGGCCTGATCGATGGCAGTGGCACCCGCTCTAGGAGGCGGAGAGTGTCGGTCTGTCCCACCTGGAAGCAGAAGCTCCCGAACAGGATCTCGAGTCCGTCATGAAGGGAATATGCCCTGAGAGGCAATAATAAAGTGTTTATTATGTGTATTCCAAGTATATGATAGATGTTTATTTTACATGCTATAATTTTATTAATATGGAAAAATTAATACATGTGTGTTTAATAAACAAACAGAAAGTTCCTAGTTATGCCTCTCTCATAAACTAGCTCGTTGATTAACAAGATGATCAAGGTTTCCTGATCATGGACATTGGATGTTGTTAATAGCGGGATCACAACATTAGTGTAATGGTGTGATGAACATTCATCCGAAGTATAGCATTACGATCAAAGTCATTGAGTTTATATTGCTATAACAACTTACGAAGTGATCTTAATCCTTAGACCATGAGATCATGTCAATCACTAACACCGGAATAGTTTCTTGATAAAATCAAACGTCACACCGTAACAGGGTGATTATAAAGATGGATTCAGAACTAATAAAGTGTTATGTTGAGGCTCATGGATCAAGAGTGTATTTTGTTCATCCTGATGACGGATAGATATACTCTGGGCCCTCTCGGTGATATCACATTGATTAGCTTGCAAGCAAGTGATTTGATCACTAGAATGTTATATCACGGGAACGAGAAAAGAGTGCATGTCGGTAACGAGATCAAACTAGGTATGGAGATACCGATGATCGAATCTCGGACATGTAATATATCGTGAAACAAAGGGATTAAGATACTAGCATAAAAGGTTCCGACGATCACAAGAAAGTCATCGTTGAATGTGTGGGAGTCAGTATGGGTCTCCAGATCCCGCTTCTGATTATTGATCCGAGAGAGGTCTCGATCATGTCCGCATTATTCACGAACCATAGGGTGACAGACTTAAGAGACACTGACATCCAATTGGAGCAAAAGTTTCATGCCGAAAGAATGAACAAGCGCAGGAATTTATTTCACTAGATACCGAAACAGGTTTTCGGGTGAAATTGCATAAAGTGGTTATGCATGTGAAATGGAATTCTAGCAAGGGGTTATTTGTGAATGTTTGTCATTAAAGTAATTGACAAAATTCTGAATAAAATAAAAGAGTTTTATTTAATGAGAGTTTGCATTAAATTTGGTGGAAATTTAATGGGAATTTGAGTGGACTTTTGAGTGGAGGGAATTTAAAGGACATTTTGTGCGTGGAGTGTCCACCCACATGAATGAAGGAGGGGAGGGGGCAGCCCCATGGCCGGCGGCAACCCCCTTGGGTGCCCCCCTCCTCCTATAAAAGGAGCCCCCCTCTTCACTTGTCTCTCACACCTCCTCGTGAAGGATCTCTCTCCCCCTCTAGAATTTATCCCCCATGGTCTCGGACTAGCGAGATACATGTTCCTGGCTATTCGGCAAGAAAGAGTTGTGCTTCCGCTGCATCGCTAGAGCGAGGAGGCGGAGGTTGCTCGGTGCCTCGAACGTGTGCGAAACGGATCGCTGGCTGATTTGCGGCGCTAGGACTTCCTCTCGATCTTGAGATCGGCAAGAGATCGTCTACATCAACCACGAGTTGAACTCGTTAAGCTTTGTCGGTCTTCAAGGGTATGTTCTCTACGGATATACATCCGCCTGTTTGTATCTAGTAGATAGATCTTGGTACATAGTTCCCATCGTAGGAAAATTTTTGTTTTCTATGTCGCGAACCCTACAATGGTATCGAGAGCGGATCTATGCGTAGATACTTTACACGGTAGTACACATATGATTATGTGGGGCGATGATCATGTTGTTGCTCCTTTGTTGTAATTTTGGATATTGGTGGCATAGTGGGATGAAGCGGCCCGGACAAACTTTACATGTCCTCGCACATGAGACCTGTTCCACGCTTGACATGCAACTAGTTTGCATAAGTGGCTAGCGGGTGTCTGTCTCTCCTACTATAGTAAATATCTATTTTGCAAGCGATTTGTCAACAATTTGGTTATCCTCGTTGTGGTTCATGTTCGTAGGTAAGAATGGTTCTATCTCGAAAGCCCTAAGCCACATAAAACTTGCAATGGATAAATTAGAGGCGTCTCGTTTAGATTGTTGCTGGGCTAGTGTTATGATATGGTAGTGTTGTAAGTAGAAGTATGAGATGATACTCTTACAACACACATAGCGTGTAAACTCCATAGACCTTGGATTTACACATATAGGTATGATAGTGATCATACCACGATGAACATGATAGAGATCATCTGCGGGAACCATATCATTTCACTAATAAACATGTGATGTTTGATAGCATCTTATATTGCTTGTTTAGCGCTTTGTTAGCATAATAAGATGATCCCTCATTTAAATATCAAGATAAAAATGTGTTCTTCCTTTAGTATGCACCGATTATGTTTCGTCGCTCCAAGACATCACGTGATGATCGGGTGTTCTTGGATCCACGAACATATTTCGGGTGTAAAACAGTTACACACGCGAATACTAAGGTTATAACTTGGCGAGCCTAGCATGTACATACATGGCCTCGGAACACGGACCGAAAGGTTAAGCATGAGTCATATAGTTGATATGATGCCCATTTGTTGCTCGCCTTTGAAGCTATACCGACTCACGTGATGATCGGACTTGGTATAGTGGATTTGGTTCATGTAATCACCAAAAAGGCACGAGGGATGTCGTTTTTGAGTGGGAGTTCATTCGTAATATGGATTCGTTGAACTCAATCTATCATACACTTAGTCTAAACTTTACAAATTCTGTTGTAGATGGCACCACCTGCTTTTAATTTCAATGTGTTCATGGAGAAAGAGAAACTACGAACGGTAGCAACTTTACCGAATGGGCCATGAATTTGAGGATTCTCCTCTCTGCTACACAAAAGCAATATGTGCTAGAAGCGCCATTAGGCCCCCCACCTTTAGATGATGCCCCTGACGAGGAGAAGAATGTCTATCAGACTCGTCAGGAGGACCACAACTTAGTTCATTGCGGCATATTGTATGGGCTAGAGCCGGAACTTCGAAAGAGTTTCGAAAATGGCAATGCTTTTGATACAATGGGTGAGTTGAAAATGATTTTCGACACACATGTCTCAGAGAGAGCTACAACGCTTGTAAAAGTTCTTT
Source organism: Avena longiglumis (assembly GCA_030063025.1). Lineage (NCBI taxonomy): Eukaryota > Viridiplantae > Streptophyta > Magnoliopsida > Poales > Poaceae > Avena > Avena longiglumis. The sequence continues at coordinate 32,228,474 of CP125976.1, forward strand.
AGTCGCATGATGGAAGAGCACAGCTCCGTTAGTGAGCATGTGCTCAAGATGTCGGTTTACGCCAATAAGCTTGTGTCCTTGGGAATATCGATTCCCATTGACTTAGGCATACATCGTGTTCTCTCCTCGCCACCTAGCTATAAGAGCTTCGTGATGAACTATAATATGCAAGGCATGAAGAAGTCTCCCGAGCTTACAATGCTTAAAACTGCAGAAGTGGAGATCAAAAGGAACATCAAGTGTTGATGATCAATAGGAACACCGGTTTCAAGAAAGACAAGAAGGAAAACGGAAGGAAGTAAGGAGGCAAGCCATTGCCGTGCACGAAAAGAAACCCCGAGTTGGACCTAAGTCCGATACCGAAAGTGCTACTATTGTAAGGGACGCCATCGAAGCGCAAATCGCCCCAAGTATCGCGACAAGAAGGCCGACAAGGCAAAAAAAGGTATATATGATATACATGTTATTGATGTGTACTTGAATAGTGCTCGCAGTAGCACCTGGGTATTTGATACCGGTTCAGTTGCTAATATTTGTAACTCGAATCAGGGGCTGCGGAACAAGTGACCGCTAGCAAGGGGTGAGGTCAAGATGCGTGTCGGCAAAGGATCAAGCGTTGATGTGATCGCCGTCGGAACGCTGCCTCTCCACTTGCCGTCGAGATTAGTTATAAACTTGAATAATTGTTATCTGGTGCCTGCACTAAGCATGAACATTGTAACTGGATCGTGTTTGATGCGAAGTGGTTATTCATTTAAATCCGAGAACAATGGTTATTCCATTTATATTAATGAAATCTTTTATGGTCATGCACCGATGATGAATGGTTTATTTCTATTAGATCTCGATGATAATGTTACACATATTCATAATATTGATGCTAAAAGGATTAAACTTAATGATGATATATCCGCATATATGTGGCACTGCCGTCTAGGTCATATTGGCGTTAAACGCATGAAGAAGCTCCATTCGGATGGACTTTTGGAATCACTTGATTTTGAATCATTTGATACATGTGAGCCATGCCTTATGGGCAAGATGACTAGAACGCCGTTTTCGGTTCAATGGAACGGCGATGATTTATTGGAAATCATACATTCATGTATGTGGTCCAATGAGTGTGTCGCGAGGTGGATATAGTTATTTTGTTACTTTCACGGATGATTTGAGTAGATACGGTTATATCTACTTGATGAAACACAAGTCTGAAACCTTTAAAAAGTTCAAGGAACTTCAGAATGAAGTGGAAAATCATCGTAATAGAAAGATCAAATTTCTCTGACGTCCGACCGTGGAGGTGAGTATATGGTTACGAGTTTAGCACTCACATGAAAGAGTGTGGAATTGTTTCACAACTCACGCCTTGGAACACCACAGTGAAATGGTGTCGGAACGTCGTAATCGTACTTTATTAGATATGGTTCGATCTATGATGTCTCTGACGGACTTGCCATTGTCATTTTGGGGTTATGCACTAGAAACTGCTGCATTCACTTTAAATCGGGCACCATCTAAATCCGTTGAAAAGACGCTGTATGAATTGTGGTTTGGAAACAAACCTAAGTTGTCTTTTCTTAAAGTTTGGGGATGCGATGTTTATGTGAAGAAACTTCAACCGGATAAACTCGAACCCAAAGCGGAAAAATGCGTCTTCATAGGATACCCTAAGGAAACTATTGGGTATTCCTTCTATCACAGATCCGAGGGCAAGGTTTTTGTTGCCAAGAATGGATCCTTTCTAGAGAAAGAGTTTCTCGCGAAAGGTGTGAGTAGTCGGAAGGTAGAACTCGAAGAGGTTATTGAACCTTCTCTTCAAAGTATGGCGAGTAGCGCAGCGCCGGAAGTTGTTCCGGAGTTGGCTCCACCTGTTGAAGAGGGAAATAATGATAATGATCATGAAACTCAGAAAGAGAGTACTACCGAACCTCGCAGATCAAGCAGGACGCATGCAGCTCCCGAGCTGTACGGAAATCCTGTCATGAATTTCATGGTTGATGAAAATGATGACCCTGCGACGTATGAAGAAGCGATGATGAGCCCGAATTCCAACAAATGGTTAGAAGCCATGAAATCCGAGATGGAATCCATGTATAAAAATCAAGTTTGGAACTTGGTGGACTTACCTCACGACCGAAAGGCCGTGGAGAACAAATGGATTTTCAAAGGAAAACTGATGCTGATGGTAATGTGACCGTCTATAAATCTTGACTTGTCGCAAAGGGGTTTTGACAAATTCAAGGAGTTGACTACGATGAGACATTCTCTCCCGTAGCGATGCTAAAGCCGGTTAGGATTATGTTAGCAATTGCTGCATATTTCGATTATGAGATATGGCAGATGGATGTCAAAACCGCGTTTCTCAATGGTAATATTGAAGAAGAGTTGTATATGATACAACCAAAGGGTTTTGTCGATCCTAAGGATGCTAACAAGGTGTGCAAGCTTCAGCGATCCATCTATGGATTGAAGCAAGCATCACGAAGTTGGAATCTCCGCTTTGATGAGGTGATCAAAGAGTTTGGATTTGTCCAAACTTATGGAGAAGCTTGTATTTACAAGAAAGTGAGTGGGAGCAATGTGGCATTTCGATATTATATGTGGATGACATATTATTGATCGAAATGATATAGATCTTTAAATGTTGTTAAAGTCATACATATTAGGCATAAAGATCTATAGAGATAGATCTAGGCGCCTAATAGGGCTATCGCAGTACATACCTTGATAAGATTTTAAAGAAGTTTAAAATGGACGAAGTAAGAAGGGTTCTTACCTATGTTGCAAGGCAAGACATTGAGTAAGACTCAAAGTCCGGCTTCGGCGGAAGAAAGAGAGATAATGGACAAAGTCCCCTATGCTTCAGCCATAGGCTCTATAATGTACGCCATGCTATGTACAAGACCGGATATGGCACATGCTATTAGTTTGACTAGTAGGTACCAATCGGATCCAGGTTCGGAACACTGGATAGCGGTCAAAAATATCCTTAAGTACTTACGAAGAACTAAGGATATTTTTCTTGTATATGGAGGTGAAGAAGAGCTCGTTGCTAAGTGTTATGTTGACGCTAGATTTGACACCGATCCGGATGACTCTAAGTCTCAATCCGGATACGTATTTCTCATGAATGGCGGAGCGGTTAGTTGGAGGAGCTCCAAACAACCTGTGGTAGCGGGATCAACAACGGAGGCCGAATATGTTGCTGCTTCAGAAGCGGCTCAGGAAGCAGTTTGGATGAAGGAGTTCATATCCGAATTAGGAGTGGTTGCAAACGCGTTGGACCCAATGGTGATCTATTGTGACAACAATGGTGCCATTGCCAATGCCAAAGAACCAAGGTCTCACAAGCATTCCAAGCATATTAAGCGCCGGTTTCACTCCATCCGCGAGCATGTCAAGGATGGAGATATAAAGATTTAGAAGTACATACGGATCTCAATTTAGCGAGATCCGTTGACTAAAACTCTCCCTAGAGCAAAACATGATCAACACCGTAACTCAATGGGTGTTAGATTTATCACTATGTAACTAGATTATTGTCTCTAGTGCAAGTGGGAGATCAAGGAATATGCCCCGAGAGGCAATAATAAAGTGTTTATTATGTGTATTCCAAGTATATGATAGATGTTTATTTTACATTCTATAATTGTATTAATAAACATTAATACATGTGTGTTTAATAAACAAATGTAAAGTTCCTAGTTATGCCTCTCTCATAAACTAGCTCGTTGATTAACAAGATGATCAAGGTTTCCGATCATGGACATTGGATGTTGTTAATAACAGATCACAACATTAGTGTAATGGTGTGATGAACATTCATCCAAGTATAGCATTACGATCAAAGTCATTGAGTTTATATTGCTATAACAACTTAAGTGATCCTAATCCTTAGACCATGAGATCATGTCAATCACTAACACCGAAAGAGTTTCTTGATAACATCAAACGTCACACCGTAACAGGGTGATTATAAAGATGGATTCATAACTAATAAAGTGTTATGTTGAGGCTCATGGATCGAGAGTGGAATTTGTTCATCCCGATGACGGATAGATATACTCTGGGCCCTCTCGGTGATATCACATTGATTAGCTTGCAAGCAAGTGATTTGATCACTAGAATGTTATATCACAGGAACGAGAAAAGAGTGCATGTCGGTAACGAGATCAAACTAGGTATGGAGATACCGATGATCGAATCTCGGACATGTAATATATCGTGAAACAAAGGGATTAAGATACTAGCGTAAAAGGTTCCGACGATCACAAGAAAGTCATCGTTGAATGTGTGGGAGTTAGTATGGGTCTCCAGATCCCGCTTCTGATTATTGATCCGAGAGGGGTCTCGATCATGTCCGCATTATTCACGAACCATAGGGTGACACACTTAAGAGACACCGACATCCAATTGGAGCAAAAGTTTCATGCCGAAAGAATGAACAAGGGCAGGAATTTATTTCACTAGATACCGAAACAGGTTTTCGGGTGAAATTGCATAAAGTGGTTATGCATGTGAAATGGAATTCTAGCAAGGGGTTATTTGTGAATGTTTGTCATTAAAGTAATTGACAAAATTCTGAATAAAATAAAAGAGTTTTATTTAATGAGAGTTTGCATTAAATTTGGTGGAAATTTAATGGGAATTTGAGTGGACTTTTGAGTGGAGGGCATTTAAAGGACATTTTGTGAGTGGAGTGTACACCCACATGAATGAAGGAGGGGAGGGGTCAGCCCCATGGCGGCCACCCCTTGGGTGCCCTCCTCCTATAAAAGGAGCCCCTCTTCACTTGTCTCTCACACCTCCTCGTGAAGGATCTCTCCCTCTAGAATTTATCCCCATGGTCTCGGACTAGCGAGATACATGTTCCGGTGGCTATTCGGCAAGAAAGAGTTGTGTTTCTGCATCGCTGGAGCGAGGAGGCGGAGGTTGCTCGGTGCCTCGAGCGTGTGCGAGCACGGATCGCTGGCGATGCGGCGCGCTAGGACTTCCTCTCGATCTTGAGATCGGCAAGAGATCGTCTACATCAACCACGAGTTGAACTCGTTAAGCTTTGTCGGTCTTCAAGGGTATGTTCTACGGATATACATCCGCCCGTTGTTTGTATCTAGTAGATAGATCCGGTACATAGTTCCCATCGTAGGAATTTTTTGTTTTCTATGTTGCGAACCCTACCGCCGCCCACGGGCTCAAGTCCTTCATGGTGGTCAAGCGGTGAAGTCGAAAGCGCCGAAGAGGAGATGTCTCTCCGTCACCGAGGAGTTGTAGATCGCTTTGGTCGGGACCGTCACGATCGCACAATCAGCGCCCCCGCTTTCCACATACGGCGCCAATTGATGAGGTTTAATCTCATCAATGCCCATTGTTATGAGCTTGGGTTTTGGAGAAGATGGGGGTGCTGGAGATCGCGGAACGGTTAACAGACAAGCAATCAGGGGACACGAGATTTACCCAGGTTCAGGCCCCTAGAGGGAAAACCCTACTCCTGCTTGTCTGCTCTTGATTACGACGGAACCGAAGGTTACAGGGGTGCGCAGATGCAATCTGGCGTGGAGGTGTGTATGCGGTGGAAAAGGATTCGTCCTCCTCGCCGTGCCCTCCTAGCCTTTATATAGAGTTAGGCAGGTCTCGAGCACAGATCGAGTCGGTTACAAGTTTAGGGTTTGCCCCTTTGAATATTCTATTTGTTCTAGTCTTGCTCTCCAAGGATCCGAAGACGTCATGAGCTTGGGCCACCCGAAAATATCAACAGGCCGCGTATATTCTTGTGGGCCTTCCTTGGGCTGGACCAGGTATGCTAATGTTGTCTACCCGTAGGGTATAACCATGTCATCATGAGCGAAGCCAAAGCCTTTCTTGAATGCCCCTTCTTGTGGGTCACATTAGCCAGCAATCTTTGAAAAAGTGCAAATAATGCCAATTTTGTGGGTTGATATCATCAGTCCCAAGCCGAGATTTCAAGATCTCCAAAGTCGGATAGAGAGAGAGACACATTTGAGGAGCAAATGGGCGGCCGAATCTTGCACTTAATTACAAAGCTTACAAAGCGCACAAATTTGTGACCTTCTTAACTCAAGCTTATCACTCGTCATCCACACTCGGTTTTGATGGATTAACCAGGCGAAGATCTTGCATTGGGGGAGGAGAGGGTGCAAGGTTTCCAAACCAAGGATGACATCAAATAGGAGGTAACTCCTAGAAATTGCATCTTATACGCCAAGCACGAGGAGTAGCACCCATCATTGGGAAGTTCCAAATGATCGTGCCAGGGATGGCTTGATCAATGTTGACAGAGTCTAGCATTTCCCAAAGCTTGGAGAGTTGGCCAATATGATCAACCGAGAGGCAGCCTTGAGTATTGATTTGAGAAACCCAAAAATATTTTGTAAAGCTTACTGAACGAGCTTCTTCGTTCCTTCACACGCTCAAAATGAGAGGAGTGTGTTAGACATGTAATATTGGGGGGTATTCGGTACGACGGACTCTGTAATCGCCACGTGAGGGGATTTTCCTCACATGTTATAACACGTATCCAGTGTAATTTATATTTAGCATAGTGAAGTCCTTTGCCCCCATTGAGCTAATTCAATACGCCAAAAGTGTCTTCTCCCCATTGCCCAAGGTTACGGTCCTATCCGACATAAATCTTACAAAGTCCATAATTTTTTGACCCTCTTAACTCAAGCTTATCTGCCATCCATACTCGGTTTTGATGGATTAACCATGTGAAGATCTTGCACTGGGGGGTGGGGGGATTCAGAACCAAGGATAACATTAAATCGGAGAGAAATTGCATCTTATATTCTGAGGATGACGAGTAGCACCCATCATTGGAAAGTTTCCAAACAATCATGTCGGGGATGTCATGATCAATGTGGACAGACTCTAGCATTTCCTAAAGCTTGGAGAGTTGACCTTTATGATCTATTGATAGACATCCTTAAGTAATGATTTGGGAAACCCAGTAATCATTTTCTAAAGCTTGCAGCATCTCCGTTCCTTCACATGCTCAAAATGAGAGGAGGAATGTCCTTTGCCCCTGTTGAGCTAAGCCGATACCCTCAAAAGGTGTCTTCCCCCATTGCCCAAGGTTACCGTCCTAGCCAACACAAACGGATCGTGATCTTTTGAAGTAACAAGGATTTCCAAGACCCACCCAAGGTTTAGTGTCATCTATCCATTCAATCCAAAGCAATCACAACATTATCACCGAGTGAAATTTGAGAGGTTTAGGATTCCTAGTGCCCCTCGATCTTTTGGCTTGCACACGTGCTCCCAATTGACTTTACACTTTCCTCCGGAAACTTTGGCGCAAGCCGCCCCAAAGAGAAGTTCTTCTGATGACATCAATCTTCAGTAAATACCTCCATTGACATGTCCAAAATAGTGATGAAGTAGACCACAGTGGCAGTGAGCACCACTATGGTGGCATGCCTACCAATGCAAGCTACAAGCTTGGCAGCGACTCTAGATCCGAAGCATTGGAAATGGATCCTCTCTAGCCTCGAAACCGACAAAGGTAGACCAAAATACTTGAGTGGGAGAGTTGTGTGCAATACCGGAAAAGCTTTGTAGGATATCATCAGGATTTAGCACATCACATCTAACAACGGACACTTGCCTTTTTTGCCCTTCAAAAAAAAACTTGTCTTTTTTGTGCACTTAGTAACAAGACACGTGACCATGCTGAATTGGGCTAAAGTGTTGGCCAAAAAAGTTGACGTCATTCTCGTCATGGGTCACAAAGAGGTAGGTATAGCAAGGTTCAGATAGCTGGTTTTCTTTCGCGAATTTTATGGATACCCTTGATCGGTGGCCTTGTAAAGGACGTGGTGTAGTGTAGAGGGTCATTGACCAACAGAAAGAGAAGTTTTGATAAGGTGCCATGTTCATTCCTTGTATTTGCTGCCGTTGATACACTTGGCGGTCGATCGTGGAGGCTGCTGCCACCCAACAAGAGAGACCGTGTCACGCCGAATTTTATTCTCTCTCGTTTTGAAGGAGACATCCAAGTTTCTCAAATCAGTATAGTTATCTTTTTTTCACAGGAATGGAATTACGGAAGATTAGAAAGAAAAATAAATCCTGTAAATTAGGATTGTCTTTTTTTATTATTATATGGAGCTATAGCCTACAAGTGCGTGGTTTTCCCAAAGCAAGTTCAAAGATACGCTTGGCGTATTTTTTGCCAAATCTGTCCAAATCTAAAAAGTTTAATTGAATCTGATCCCTCTCGAAACTAATTCGGAATCTAACCCTGGGGTTGGCGCCGTTTAAAATTGCGCCGAAGTTGTACAGGTCGGCGTGCACACATCAGAAAACCGAAGGAGGTCGACTTTGTTTAAACCGACGCCGACCTCCCTAGTTTGCCTCTCGGATGCTTCGTCTTGGCGCCAACCTGTACAACTTCGGCGCTATTTTAAATGTCGCCGACTCTAGGGGTCAGATTTCGAATTAGTTTCGAAAAAGAGTCGGATTTAATTAAACTTTCTAGATTTAGATTTGGCAAAAAAATACACGCTTTGCACAAAGAAAGCCTTGTGGTCCTGGTCCAAAACTAAGCTTTAATAACACACACACGTGCTAACATGTTTTCATGTTTATCACATCAGTGTACGTGGTCCAGCTAGCTAGCTAGGTAGCCTTGCGGACGAGAATTGATTCCCCGCTGTTATCCGTTATATATCCATTTTACTCGTTAGGATTATAAGCCTAGTTATAAAGTGAGAACTTGGATAAGAATATCGTTTCTACGTGTATCGCTAACCAAGTATTTAGATATGACGTCTGATTAAATGATGAGAGAGATTTGTGGTAGCTGGTTATATTCTGTGTCACATATTTCTAAACAAAATAAGTTTATATTGTAATAAATAAGGCTTTGCATTGATAACACTTAACACACCTATGTTATTTTGCACTATGAAGATAGTAGCTACGAGAACACGAAATACGTATTCTTCTACAAGTTATTCTCATGGCTGGCCTAAGGCCTAACAGTTTTTTAAAAATGTTAGGAATTATAAGTGCTTTATCATTTATTACCATCTCTTTCAATGCATGGTATTTTTTTCTTTTCTTTCGCATGTATAACTATTGGGCGTTCATGTCAAGAGGATGAGTTATTGATTTTCTTAATTCTATTAAAATTGGTTTATAAGCATTGTAATCTCTAACGGAGGGAGTATTATCCAATCGACTTTTTTTTTCTGGGAGAAAGAAACCAGGAGGAGATGATGAGCATCTCGCTCCTCCTGTGGCCTGATTTAGTGATCCGTGTGATGACCACGGTTGATTTTTTTGGGACCAATAATTGAGGGAAGGAGGGAGAGGAGTACTACAGTAGTACTATACTGTACCAGTAGTAGCAGTGAGTTGCCATCGAAGGGTACCCTCACGTACGTGTACGACAAGACTAGAGACGCCTAGCTAGACCTGGAGCTGTATGGGCATGCAGCAGCGGCTAGCTAGTGTAGTGGTGAGTCAGCTGGAAGCAGAGGGAATCACGCTGACTTCATTACGCAAGGACACACGCATCATCGCAATGCAAATTTTTTATTTTTGGAAAAATGGATGCCTTTTGTGCAGCGACGCGCGAGCTGAGATTTCTGGCTACGGTTTCCCCCCTCATTTACGCAGGCAGTAAAAACCGAATCCGCAATCAAGGACGACGGTTCCAATGGCCGCCGGTGACGGTGAGTGAGGTCGCACGCGCAGGCACGTGCATCTTTTTTTTTTTGTTGAGGAGGCGGAGCGACGGGGAAACGGCTCTCTCCTTCTCTGTCCACTCGTGGTCGTGGGCCGATGGAGGAGGAAATTATTACCTCGACGGACGGACGGGCGGACGACACTGTCACAGTCCACGCATGACGGAATCACGAGACGGGACGGGAGGGAGCAGGGCAGAAAACAAAGGCCGCTTTCGCTGCCATCCTCCGACTGCGCCCCCAGTACTAGTGCTCGTAGTCGTCCTGGAGTGGAGCCAGCCACCTCCTTCCTCCCCTCCCGTGCCATCCTCCTCCTGCGCTCTCTCCTTCCCCAACCCCTCGCCGACGATGAGCTCCGTGGCCGCCGCGGCCGGCCGCTGACTCTAGGTGAGTTCCTTCCTACCGCTTCGTTTCTTCACACGCCGTATTTCCTTTCTACTAGCTCGCTATGTGCCGCTGATTACTCCGAGTAGGTTGGTGCGAATCCGTTCCATTCATCTCCCCCCGTAGATAGAAATAGATTTGTTATTACCTTACATGCTGTGTGCGCTTCCTCATGGAGTCTACCGTTCTGGCCGCCAAGAACATGTTCTTGAGGGTAGCAGCATGCGAATATGCCATGACTTTGCTTACTACTCACCGTGCCGCTTCGCTTGGATCTGGATTCCGGCGCCTTAAAAAATATATCCATTTTCTCCCCTTCCCAAGAAGAGGGGAACCACGTACTCCTCCATACCATCGGTGCTTGCTTTGGTTCGCTAAAAGTTACTGCTACTTCCTGGGTACATTCTCCTTACTGCTTTCTTGAATCGTTTCGATTTCTGAAACAGAACAAGGTTTCTTTCTTTATGGGTGGAAATTCAACACCTCTTATTCAGGTCTTTTGTTTCCTCTCCCTTTTGTGTGTCCGCGCTCTGATTTTTCTAGTGCTCACAACTTTATGATGGAGCTATGACCTGCTAAGTTCCCAGATGAGTTTTAGTGAGCTACCTGAGTCCTGAATCTCCCGTCTTCTCTTTTTTTTTTTCTTCTTCTCACTGAGGTCAAAGAGATATTTTGTTCAACACAAGTACTTCCAATCAGTAGAAAGAACATGAGCAATAGGACTTGGGACATGCGCAATCCACATTATCACCATGGTCACCATGCTACTAATGTTACCCCCCTCTTTGTTAACAAGCGTACCTTTTAGCTGCTCTGAGCTTGTGCGAATATATCCGTTTGTGGTGGGGTGCTAACGTTAGTAGCTCAACAGCGAGGTATTCAGGAGTGGATCTGAGCTAATTGTTCTGCAAGTGCCTTTTTATGTAGTGCTGTGCTCCCTTAGCCTTGTGCCATCAAACTTTCCTGGCAGACGCCTCTTCAGCCACTGTGTATTCTTCCTTCAATAAAATACTACACAAGTTCTTCATTACTACTAACAGGCCATATTTTCCTTCACATTAAGCTCCATGCTTTTATGTGCTTCCCCTTATTATATTCCTTGCATGATTTAGGATATTTTAGCCAAACAGGACCTTTTGGATCGTGTTCCGCAAGCAGGATCATGGTACGGACACTTTTAACTCTTCCCCTTTTTTGCTTATGTAACTACTCACTACTATTTGGCAAGTTTTCTTAATTACTACCTCTTACCTACCTGCTAGGTTGATACCAAGAATGAGCCTGCCGGAGAAGGGTTGCCTGATGGATGGACCAAAGAATACAGGGCCAGAAAGGTTCGAGCTGGAGCTAGGGCCAGGAGGGACATGGTAAAATATAGTTCCTTGGTCAAATTGACAAAATATTTCTACTCATGCCTTAGATAATGGGCAGTCTGTTAATGCATCTAGTTGATAAGTAACTATTCAAATATCCAAATAAATTCGGAGATTGAGCAGAGAACAAGCATTGTTATGATCGTGCGAAAACAACTGCTTAACTAACTCCCCACTTGCATTAGGATTTGTACAGTTTTTTTAGTGGAGGTTAGACCGCTGCCTTTCCTTTTTCACTAGTAATACGCTGGTCGATTTAATTTATTTGGAAAAAAAATCATTAAACCTTGTTCTGGTCGTGGTATGCAAATGAACAAAACATGGAAAGATGTTACTCTGAACCTTGTATAGATATAGTACAATAAGTTACATGCCTTTTAACTGAATGAGTGCACATTAACATGCCTTTTTAACTGAATGAACTCACATTACCATGCCTTGACGTGTTCTTAGGGAATGAGTTCTAGGTAAATAGAAATTAACTGAAAGTAACTTCTTGAGTTCTCTTCCAATAGTGTTTGGGCTCTTGTTTTGCCACAAGATGGTATGGCCAATTTATATGACATTGACATCATTTTGCTTATTTTCCGTGCAATATCTGTTTTGTATTTGTAACTGATCTAATTTTGTATTTGTAACTGATCTAATCATTTGATCTCCACAGTTCTACATTGATCCTACCAATAGTTATGAATTCCGTTCTCTGAAAGATGTTTACCGTCATCTGGAATCTCGAAATGCCAGTAATTCCATTGTGACACCAAACAAGAAAAAAGTTGAAGACCTGCGGGTTCCAGAAAACCAATCTCATCATGTATGTTCTTTATCTTTTGGCATTTCTTATTTGACCCATGTCTAGATGTTCCTACCACCACCCACCGAGCTCACAAATCTTGTGTAAGCTAATTATTCATTGCTGGAGTGAAAACAATGTGAAATAAAAATTATTTCATGTACTAATGCAAAAGTGTTTCCTTTGAAGTACACCAGAAAATGGATCGTTTCCTCATGCACCTACAAAATTGCGATATTTGCTAAAACACACCACACCCATTGAAACTATGGTATTTTAAAATATAAGAGAGAAGGGACACAAACAAAACGTTTAAACTGCCCAACAAATTTTGAAACAAAGTTGAGATGGTTAAATTATCAACGGTCAGATTATCAAGTCCTGATGGCCAGATTATTCTTTTAAGTTGGACTACTTCACACTTCTAAGTGTCTCATCCAATATGAGATGCAGATAAAATGCGTTACAGCTGTTAATATCTGCATTTCACTCCCTTTATCTCCTCCTAAATTACAAAAGATTGATATATTAATAGCTGTAATGTGTTTTGGCATTGAACTGCAATTTTGTAGTTTACATCCGCGAATATCAATTTATAGCATCCTTCAGGGTATGCCACTCTTTGGCATCCCAATATATTTCCTATGCTGACATTAAACATCAGCCTTGCTGTTATTAAAATGAACTGCCGATGCCCTATGATTTCCCTTGTACTGCAGCCATATACAAGGCCACTGCCAAAAATATATTTTCTACATATACAAGGCCACTATCACCCCCCGAGAAGAATTCATTAGATTTCTACCTCGTATGATGGTCCTTACTAATGCGTCTGTTGCATGCAGCCATAGAGAAAGATGCACTGCATACAACATCTTTAACTAGCCCGGAGCACGAGAGGTTTTCCAAACAACTAATCATGCTAATTATTGGTTGGCTTTGTTTTCTTGGTATCTGAAAAATGAGATAGTGGGCTTGTATATAAAAACGGAGAGAGTACCTATGTTTGCCTTTTCTACTTAATTATTAGTGCACTGACTTATATCCTCTATTTTGAAATATACAGGAAGAAGGACCTTCAGATAACATTCAAATGGATACTGTTCACGGGTTGAATACGAAGAGTAGAGAGAATTCTGAAAACATGCCATCATCAGAGTACGAGGGTGTCTCCCAAGGGAGGCTAACAGAATTGGAGCTTCAGAAGGCAAAAGTGAACAATCAGTCTCCGAAGCATGAATCAACTGGGAGAGAAGAAGCAAATGGGGAGCCAAAGCCCAAGGAAAAGAAGCAACGAACTAAACCTGCGAAACAGATTTCTGCACCTCTTCGAGCGTCGCCTCGTTTAACTGCACTGAAAGTCAACCAGGAACCGAAACTCAACCAGGAAGCCAGTAATTTCCGCAGAGATTCGCCTGTCAGCACACGGACGGATATTGCCGATCAGTTAAAAACAACAAAGCAGGTCGAAAATCCTAAATCAAAGACTATTCCCTCTTTACTTCCTCGGAAGAAAGATGGAGCACATACCGCAAGTGCTTCTAAGCATACTGCAGACAACTATCCTTCAGCTCCTGAACTGATACCAGGAATGTCTGCTGCATGCTCTATAACAAATGTTGGATACCAGAATGAGCCCGCTGAGGTACATGCTCCACTGAAACAGTCTGGGCTCTTTGAAACAGCTGATGCTATGCCTGGTTCCTCCTTATCGTCGCTGCTGCAAAGCATCTGCTCAGACCCATGCCTTGAGTTTGCATTCAAGACTCTTACAGGTGATATCCCTGTTCTTGACAACAATATAGCTGGCGCAAACTACTTCCTTCCAGCACAGGAATTGAGCAAAGGGGATCCATGCCTTGAGTTTGCATTCAGGACTCTTACAGGTGACATCCCTGTTCTTGACAACAATCTAGCCGTCACAAACTACTTCCTTCCACCACAGGACTTTAACAGAGGCACAGCACCTAGTCGTTCCGCTTCCACTTACGATGGCACTAGGATGAACCATGCGCAAGTCGACCGTGTCAGGATGCCAATGCCAATGCCATCAGATAAGCTCTACAGCAGTGGTTGGTTCCCTCCCCAGTGAACCACATCAGGGCATTATGCAACAATTGCTAAAATGCAAATAATAAGCGGTCCTTAGTTTGGCTCATACATTAGGCTTCTTATCTAAGCGTTAGGTACCTTCGACAAGGATGCATGTTGTAAGAAAGACTGTATCTTGTTGTGACTGTAGTAGAGGATGCATCGCTGCCATAATATGCTAGACTTGCGAAACCTTTTGATTTTGTGTAGTAAGCTGATCAGTAACTCAGTTTGTAGTATGGTTAGCAGATAGAGATGTCGACAGTACCTGTGACACCCCCTTCTATTTGCGTGGCTAGGGTCTCACTCTGTCTGCATGTAAGCCATTTGATGTGAACTGGACTAAGTTCTGCCTGAATTTGGTTTCTGTTTTGCTGGCTCCGAATATCTCTTTTGATGGCGTAGCAAATGCTGTTGTGATGTACCACTCTCCATTGATTCTTGAAGTACTTCAGTGTGGCTGGCAGTGGCACCTTGTGTTGTTTTATGTCCCTGTTTGCTTTGCCATGTAACAACTGTGGTTGGGTAATAATTGAACTTGCCTCCAACAGTTGTTGGGATGGTGATGGCATTGGATGCCATGCAAGTACATACCAATGGTCTAATGATCTGTGCCTGTGGTCCTTTGGACTGTTCCTGGACCAGTAATCAGACATCAAAAGAATCTGCTATGCTGAGAGGTCCACAAACACACTGCTAGCTTTGCATTGTGAGGCTACAGGTCAAACTTTTTCCATGCGAATTAAATTTGATGTGATGCGTTTGTTGGGCTTCTGTCACTTGACAATATCTTTAATTGGAAGATGATCTTGTGATGATGCAGAACTGTCTGCTGGCACTTTTATCGTCTGTACAGTAGAGGTACTCAAGTGTATCTTATCTAGTGCTTACAAGTTCATGGATAGTGCAAACAGAGCTGACATGGATTCCAAATGGAGTATGCAGGCTAAAAATTAGTCTGATTGCTAGTTGCTTCACTCAAGTTGCAGGCTTGCAGCTGCAATGATAAGCTAGAGAATTCTTGGGAGACTAGTACTCTATGATCCCAGTATCCGCCTTGCTATCTCATGATGAGATGTAACTTTGAACATAATAATAATGTGCTAATCACCAGCACTAAGCAGCACTAAGCGAGCATATTCGTCGCTTGGAGCAGTACATGCCTGCTGCGTGGTGCGCCCAAATCCACGAGGACTTTGCTATCAACTAGGCATTTCTTTGCTGCTTGCGCTGCTCTAGTTCAGCTGTCATGATTTTTGTCGTAAATTTCTTGATGTTTTCTTGTAGGTAGAAAATGTTTCCTTGACTTCCTAGCGCAACTTATCTTGACTTGTGAGACTGCTAATCTGCGGTGCATAACTGTCCCCAGTTCACAGCTAGAAGATGTACCGATCACCAACAGGGCACCAGCTAGCAGAGATCCAGGAAAGCAGGCTCCCATCTCTTGCCAAAATTTGCCTTTTCAATTTACTTATTTTGTCAAAACTCAAGCAGGGGTGTAGAAAAAAATCTTGCAAAATGCTTGGCAAGATTAAATCTGAAGAATCAAACAAATTTTTTTTTTGCATGTCTGATTACCTGTAGCATCCTCATGTCTACACAAAAAAAAAATCCAGTTTTCTTTGTGCTGAAGGCTTAATGCCCATCTACACATTATCCATTATTGATTCCCTCCCTAAAAACTATCAGCATAATTGCAAGGGATATGTGAGCGTTTCTAGTTCGGATGTCAGGTTCTGTTGCAGCTAGAGAGGTTTAGCTAATTAGCTTTGCACGACAGCGACATAAGACCTGTGAACATAATAATATGATGCTGATGATGATGATGAGTGTACGCGCGAAGTGCTGAAGCAGCTGCTGGCCGTATCGGCGAAAAGAAACCGGCACCTACTACTATCGTTGATAAGGCCGACGTTTGGTGTTTCCATTACCGAAAGAAACCAACACCACCAACTATGGTTGATAGATAAGGCCGACGCATTTGGTTAGAATCGGTTTCTTCAGATTCGGTGCACGCTCTTATATTAGAGGAAAGGAGATGTGCTATAACGCTGTGCAATAATAGGTAGGAGTCCATCAAATTTGTGATGTTCTGATTGATTCTTGTGTCAGGAATATGCAACATGTATTCTCGCCAGCGCCACAATATATAATCTGACATGCGCTAATATGCGAAGCCCCCTAACATATGGAAATACAATATACTGATATATACATCTAACACCTCCTCAAACTCATGGTGGATCCACAACACCGAGTTTGGAGAGAAGAATCACTTGCATGGCCGTGCTTCAGAAAGAAATCCAATCAGAATCACATACATCAAGTCAAGAACAACCTCGAGCACCGCAAGCACGTATAGAAAGCATCAACACCAATATGCTTGGTAAGCTCATGCCGCCGACGGATCACGTCAACACTAATAGCAGCATTGCCGACAAAACCAGTGGGTGTGGTAATAGAGACCCCAAAATCCGCAAGTAACCACCACCGTAATCAGTCACCTCAGATCAACAAGGCCATAGCAACTCAGCCTCAACACTCGAACGGAAATCATTTCTGCTTCGTCTTCCAAGCAATGAGCGAACCACCAAGAAACACACAAGAAGCGTAGTGAACGACGATCCGGATCACTACCATGAAAGCGTCCAATAGCAATCGAGCCGGAGGAGCCGAACGAGGAAAGAAAAGGCGACGAGTGATCGTACCGAAGATAACGAAGAACACGGAGAAGATGACTATAGTGAACAGAGGGTAGGAAACAAACTAACTCGTAATATGAACAGATAAGAAATGTCGGGACGAGTGACCAAGATAGACTAGACTCCCAACAAGATGACGATAACGCGCTTCGGAAAAGAGGATCACCATCAAGAGGTTGAAGCTTAACATTAAGCTCCATAGGGGTCTCAACAAGGCTCATCCCCAAGAGCAAGACGAGCAAGAAGATCCTGAATATACTTTTCCGAGATGTGTAAAGCCATCAAGTGGAGGAAACCTCAATCCCAAGAAAGTATCGAAGAGGACCAAGATCGACCATAAGAATCGATCACGAAGACGAGCCTTAACAAAGGCGATATACTCAGATCATCACCGGTAATGATCATATCATCAACATAGAGAAGAAGAAGAGTCGTCCACGAGGAGAAGTGTGAACAAACAACTGGATCATGAGCACCAGGGAGAAACCAGCAGCCACTACAGAGCAAAGCGCTCAAACCAGTACGAGGGGCCTGTTTGAGGCCATAAAGAGACCGTCAAGACGACAAACCATCCTTCGGGAACAGAATACCTGTGAGGAGGCCATATAAACCTCCTCACTCAACTCACCATTGAGAAAGGCGTTACGAACATCAAGCGAGACACGCACGGTGTGACGTATAACAGAAGAAGAGTACGACAGTGGTCATATGAGCCAGGAGCGAAGGTCTCATCATAGTCACGACCATGCTCCTGCCGAAAACCACGAGCTACAAGACGCGCTTTATAGCGCCAAGAGATCCATCGAGCGAGTCTTAATCTTATAGACCCACTTGCACGTGATAGGACGAACACCGGAGGGAGACAAGATCCCAGTGCCAGCGCTCAAGCGCAGAATCTCCTCGACCATGGCCACCGCCATTCAGGATGATGCTCAGCATCCCGATAAGAAGTCGGCTCGGAGGCAACAGAAAGACCATACTGACTAGGAGAGTAACGGTTGGGGGCACGACGCTGACGAACAGGACGAGTAGAGGGAAGCTCATCAGAATAAGATGACTCAGGAGACGATAATGAAGAAGAAGGAATAGCAGAGGAAGACTCCGGAGAACAAGGAGAACGAGGAGAACTAGGAGAACTAGACGGAACAGAGGAGGGCGGTGTAGAAGAAGAGACATCAGGGGTAGGAAATCCTGAAGAAGGCACAACGGAAGTAGAGGGAGGTGTGTTAGGAAAGAGAAGAAAAGAGATATCTTCCACCGGGTAGGTACCGCGTGGGACGAGGATAGAAAGGGCGTCTCATCAAAAGTAACATCACGAGATACGCATCCGACGACCAACGGGTCCCAACATGATAGCCCTTATGCTCATTATCAGATCCAAGAAATACACTCAACAGATCGAAAGTTTTGTGCGTTCATGAGGAGCAAGAAGAACATAACAAACACAACCAAACAAGCGAAGCATGGGGTAGTCTGAGACTGCCCGGATAGGCGCCAAGAGGATACCACCTGCAGAGCGCGTAAGGCTGAATGTTGATGAGGGAAGCCGTAGCAGCAACCATTTAAATGCGCGGAAGAGAAGAAGCAATCATCATGGCACGAGTGGTCTCAAGAAGATGACGATGCTTACGCCAAGAACACCATTACGGGCATGGGCGCCAGGAGAATCGAGAGCAAGAGTGCCCGCTCATCAAGGACACCTCGCAGCACGGGAGATATACTCACCAGTAATCAAGACGTAAACACACGAATGGGAGTAGAATATTGAGTACGGACCATGGCGCAAAACGCTGATATATGGAGAGAACCTCACTACGAGCGCATAAAATACAACCAAGTGTATCGAGAAAAATCATCGATGAATAAAATATAGTAGCGATGGCCCCTTCGCGAAAGGAGCCGACCCCAAACATCCTGAATGAACTAAATCAAAAGGTCGGAGATACGCGTTAGTAGGATAGGGAAGCTCAATCATTTACCCAACCTACAGCCACGACAATGTAAAGACCCGTCTCCTGAGACAGACCCTATAAGGCCACGATGAACTAATGACGACAGACGAGAGTCACAAAGGTGACCAAGACGATGATGCCACTGCTGAAAGGAGCTGGTAGCAGAGGCGACGACCGGAGAAGAACGAGAAGATGAAGTGGCAGCAGAAGGAACACGAAGCCAGTCTAACTCCCAAAGTCCTGAAGAGTCACGGCTGCGAGGGCGGCCAACCAGGCTGCGTCGACGGTCTGGACAACACAAGAATTAGCATCAAGAATGACGCGACAACCAGAGTCGATGAAGTCTAGCGAGAATGATTCATCTTAAGAAGAGGGACATGAGAAATATCAGAACGGAAAAAGAAGAAGTAGAGAGGGTGCCCGACTAGAAACAGGAGAGAGGTACCATCACCGTGAAAACACGGACAGAGAAGGAAGGAACGAAGAGCGGATGTAAAAGAAGACTCAGAGGTCATATGAAAAGAAGCTCCGTAATCCGATACCATGGGGACGCACTGTGTAGAAGATGGTGGTCGACAGGTCGGAAGAATCACATGAACCAAGAAAGTGCTCGTCAAGAAGAGCTCAGAAAGCGCAAGGCACGAAGACTCGATAATGTCCCGTCGAGAGAGCAACCGCTGAAGATCCAGAGGGCCGGCCCACGAGCCTGGTGTCATGGACGATCGATCCGTGTATAACAGTGGCCCAAGTGTGGCCATCCTTGTTACAGAAGAGCAAAGGTCAAGAGAACCACGACGACCGACCACGAGGTCAGGGTGCCGACTCGACCGACTGGAGGAGTGGGTAGTATCGGCAAGACAGAGGACCGCTTGAGTCGAGGCAGACGACATAGGAGGACCACGAGTAGCAAGCATGATGGAGCCGCAAGAAGACCAGCACCACGGAGACGAGTCTCCTCACCAAGCTCGCCAACACCTCGAGAGCGGAACACGACCACGAGCATTCAGCCGAGCACGCTGGCTCAAACTCAAGGCGAGCCGAGACAAACTCATAGATGCGATGAAACTCCAACCGAGCGCATAACTGGCAACAAGAGCATGTGCCACAAACAGAAGACGAAGAGAGAATCAAGTCGACGCCAGATAGCAACACTGAGTATAGAACTCATCAATAGTAGAATCACCTCAAGAGCATGCTCCTGCGAACCACGGACAGTAAAGAGCATCCCCGACGGCCGATACCGACGAAGATGGGCCCACCGAACGGCAACAGAGGGAAGACTCATAAACTCGAAGACATCTTTGAGGCGATAATCGAGGTGAGAACAAGAAAAGACGGGCATCCTCATCAACCCACCGAGTGTAGGCATGTCGATAGGCCTCGAGATCGAAGAGTACCGCTTGAACTTCGTGTCATAAGCAAGAACAAGACTATCATCAAGACTGAAAAGATCCTTGGCCTCCCGAGAAGCATCATCACCGAGAACAATCGGCGTCGGGAAGAGGAGCCACAGAGCAGGGGACACACGGACGGAGACCTCACGGAGAGCACACCTAAAGATTTAAGACCGCGCATGTGAACGCGCATAAAGGCAAAATCAGGATAGTTCGCGCCATCAAAAGCATCGACAGAGGAATCGCAACATAGCCCGGCCGTAAGACATCGCTCTTCTTTTTTTTTTTTTTGGTCAACTTTGATCCGACGAAAAGAGCCGCACTCGGATCCAATCGAGATCTCGTCGACGAGGGAGGGCAAAGCATGAGCCAGAAGAAAGTGGAGAAGGCCAGCAGGAGCCCGACCAGGAAGCAGCTGCGTCAGGCCTCGGGCGGGCCTCGGCAGCGCAGTAGCAGTGGGGAGGCGGGCGGGAGCCGACGTCAGGTGTAGCGGGGGCCTGGTCGGGTCAGCAGAAGTGGTGCAAGAGCGGCCGGAGGGGCTCCGCCTCGGGACCAGCAGGGCGTCGGGCTTCAGATGGAGAGCGTCAGACGGGCAGCAGTAGGCAGGGGTTGGTCTCCCGATGTGGCACAGAAACCAAGCAGCTGCTTCCCGTACTTGATTGCCTCCTTGATTGATTTCCCGTACTTGATTCGGTTCTGTACGCACAGAAACCAAGCAGTAGGCAGGGGTTGGTCTCCCGCACAGAAACCAAGCAGGAACAAACAACGACGGGGAGCGTGGGACTCGATCCCGTACTTGATTGCCTCCTTCCAAACAGCGACGGGGAGCGTGGGACTCGATCCCGTACTTGATTCGGTTCTGTACGCGGGCAACAAGCTGGAGACGGAACCGATCTAATCGCCCAGATCCGATCTGATCGCCCACAGCGAACGGAGGAACGCGGCGGCCGAAGACAAGAAGGAATCGGCGAAGATGGCGAGACAAATCGGCCCGGCGGCGGCGACGGAAAAACGACGACGGTGGACGGTGGTGGGCGTGACGATGTTGCGTAAAAACGTCTAACCTAGCTCGATACCATGTCGAATATGCAACATGTATTCCTCGGGGCCAAAGGCCACAATATATAGTCTGTCTGAGGCTAATATGCGTGAAGCCCTAACATATGGGGGAAATACAATATACAGATATATACATCTAACATCTTGGTTAGTCCGTGTCTAGTTAGTTAGTGTTAGAAATCACCGAGAGGACTTGGGACGGTCTCTACTCCTCCCGCCTCATGGCGACATGGAGAACCTAATCTCGCCGCCGGCCCCTTACCCCCTCCTCTCCTCCTCCCTTGCCGCTGCCAGAGGGCGCTCGGCGAGCTCCGCCGCCGCGACGAGGCCTTCGTCCTCTCATGTGTGCTGTGGTCACGGTCCGCCCATGGGCCGGAGCTTGCCTCTTCCGGCGGGAGGCTTGGCGGCGTGGCACGGGACAGGGTGGCGCCTAGGCTCTGGACGAGGGCATGCGAGCGATGGTACGGATGGCGGTGGCTCAGCCCAGCTTGGCGGCAGGACGGCGGTGGTGCCTCGACGACGACGGTGGAAGTGATGGCAACGAGGGCGTGCAGCAGGGAGGTCGACGGTGGAGGCCATGGCAAGGCTGCTTGGCCCAGATCTAGGCTCATCTGGGCTAAGGGGGCCTCGATCGATGTGTCCGCCCGCTTACCAACCTGCGGGGTGGCGGCGGTGACCTCAACGCTGCAACATGGCGGCGGAGCTAGTCGGGCCTGATCTGGCCGGATCTGGGGCCTGACTGGCACTACTACGATGTCTGGTCGGCGATCGCCGAGGCGGTGGAGGATGGATCTCCTCCTTTTGGTTGTTGTTGCCGCCCACGTGGACCTGGTTCTGTTGCTACCTCTCCGTTTGATTTGATGGCCTCGTGATGCCTTGTTGCCTTGGGTGTGAGGTGATGGACGCCGGAGCGGTGGCTCTGGAAGGTGGACTGCACAGACGACTCTCCGGCGAGCGACGTGGCGGTGGTGGTGGCCTTGTTCTTTGGTCATGTGGATGGCGAGGCGAGCGGAGGAGTTCTGGAGTTGACGGTGGTTCCGGCTCCTCCGATCGTGTGGTGAAGGCGGACTCGGGGTCTCACGTCGGTCCGAGGATGGGGCGTGTCGGAGGTTTTTCCGGCGAAGTTTCGACTCAACGATGGCGATATCTGCGGATGTCGTGACCTCTTTGGGGGCACCGTTGTTGTTACCTTTAGGCGCGCTAGGGTGAAAACCTTTGACCTTGCGGTCTTGACAATGGCGGCGTGTGCGTCGTTACCCTCTTGGGGGCGTAGTTGTGGAGCTCCGATCCCCTCGGTCTCATCTTAGGAGCTCCGGTGGCAAGTTTTGCCCTTCTTGTACCTTTTTCGTTTATTTTTGATCTGCTGTAAGAGGTTCTCCTTATCACCTTGTATCGGTTTGGCCGTGTGTGACTTTATTTATAAAACGGAGCGAGGCCTATTTCGAGAGTTAGTTAGTGTTAAATACTCCCTCTGTCCATAACAGTTGTACTCTCTCCGTTTCAGAATAGATGTCATAAATTTGTCTAAATTTAGATCTATCAAGACATTATTTTATAGCATATATAGATACGTGTAAACGTAAACAAATTTTCAACGTCTATTTGAAAGACGGGAAGTGGTAACTCAGTGACACTTGGGCATTCCAAGGATTTTTCTTCTTCTCACGTGCCAATGCTTGCGTGCTTGCAGGGCAACATTATCATTCCAATGAACTTTTCTTTTCTTTTCTTTTCCAGCCTGACCACCCTGCGTCCGTGTCAGGCGTCCCCTGCCCCTCCCTGAGATCATCTTGCCATTCATTTCTGCACCGCACTCGCACTGGCACTACATGGTTGGTTGCATCTACTGCTGCTGCTACCGTCCGGCCGTCAGAAATCATCAACATTTTTTTAAAAAATCGCTTCCTTTTCAGCCGACGATACCATTGCATGGTGGACGCGTCTTCTCCCATGACGAAGCGACGCACCACCAAACAGTTGGTCGATGATGCACACAAAACGGGTGGTGATATTTTCACGTCATGATGGGCTTTGGATTGGTCTCTCTCTCTCTCTTTAGTTGAGTGAGGTGCACGCCCAAGAAAAAATGCTGCATCATGCGTACATACATGCAGGTAGTGACAGAAAAAAGATCTAGAAAGAGAAGAAAAGAACAAAAAAAAATTGAGAAAAAAAAAGAGAAGGCTGTAAAAGCTAGGCTGCCTATTGGTAGTGGATCGTGCAACCAGAGAGAGAGAAAAAAAATGCATCATACATGGTGGTGCCTGGTGCGGCGCCTTTCTTTGGGCAGAAAAGACAACCAGACTTGGAATTCAAGCCTGCTTTGGTCGATGATCCATCAGCTTGTCCTGTCGGTGATCGCTTCGGTTCCTTCTGGATAGGTACGTTGCCTGTCTCGTCAATTTTCTTCCACTTGTCCAACCGATTTAATTAATTAATTAATTATGTGCTTTTTATGTTTTTTTTAAGTGCACCAACCATACAGCCGAAGAATCGCAAAGAAATTGCTGCATATCGGTATACATACCCTTATGTTAA
The DNA here is from genome assembly GCA_030063025.1 of Avena longiglumis. Classification (NCBI taxonomy): domain Eukaryota; kingdom Viridiplantae; phylum Streptophyta; class Magnoliopsida; order Poales; family Poaceae; genus Avena; species Avena longiglumis. The sequence goes on from CP125976.1 coordinate 32,252,470, forward strand.
ATCACTATGAACTTACCCGCAAAAAAAAAAAAATCACTATGAACTTCCTGTCAAATGATGCCTTTTCACATACATAAGATTCAGAAAAGGTGCCCTAGCCCACTTACGGTTTTTTGTGGTTGCAAAAAAAATCCACTGAGCTGTTAATAACCATCAAGACATCAACGATAGAGAAAAGCTTCAAAAGTAACAAAATTATAACCCGAAATATAAATAGGTAGCCCACTTATACGAGTTAATGTACTCAACCGTACTATACGGTCGTAGTATCTGAGATTGCAATGCCACGAGATGTTTTCCTGTTCTCGGTATGCATTGACGCATGCCAGTTAATTCACTGTACGTGGTCCATGGCAGCATGAATGCAAAGCAAGTGTAGCACTTTATCAACAGCGCGTAGTGAGAGGTACCGTCTGGTGGTACGCTATGAATGAAGCTGGACACACACTTCTCATATGGCAAGAACATATGTGTATGCTCTGCTAAGAGCATCTCCGGCATGCAAAGAATTTATTTTTGCAGCAAGCATATTTTTAGGTTATTATATTCAGAAATTCATGCTTTTATAGTGTATGAGTCGTTACAGTGTAACAAATACATATCGTATTTTTGTACATCGTTTTCATATGTTCTGCTCGACTTTTGAGGTAAAAAAGCTTATGTGACGTAAACTCATGTAGGGTTGCAAAGAAACAAAGCGAGCTTAGAATACCTATTTCAAGAGACACAAAGAGAGAGAGAGAGAGAGTCGGGCGATTAGGGTTTTCCTGCCTCCCGTCAGCGGTGCTGCCAATCCGCCTCACCTCCTGTGGCCTTAGGACCATGGAGGCACGATGGATCCCGGTCCTTGTCGACGGGGGCTCCGTTCTTTATGTTTTCTCAGTCTGTTTAGGGTTTATGTCCTACTCCCTCCGTTTTAAAATATATGATGTTTTAGATTTGTAAAGAAAATGTACCTAGACTTCTTTTAGTATCTAGGTTCACTGAAGTTTGCAGTAAAACTACACACTAAAAAGAAGTCTAGATATATTCTCTTCACAAACCTAAAACATCTTATATTTTAAAAAGGAGGGAGTACTAAGGAAGGCGGGTGAATCCCTAAAGATGGAACAAAATTCTCCCCACCTAGCCCCATTCCAGCGGTGCGTCTAGCGTCGTCGGAGAAGGTGTGGAGGTGAGTCTCCAAGGGATCTACTGGATTTGGCCGGTGGTGAGTCTCCAAAGGATCTCCTGGATTTGGTCGGTGTTCCTTCTGATCTACAATCCTCTTCATTAGCGAAGATTGTTGTTCTCGCGTGCTGGTCTTTTGGGTCTTAGCATGATGATTTTCGGTTTGTCTACCGCAACAAGCTTTGCTATGGAGCCATGCATGCTTCGGCTTATTCGAGTGATTGGTGTCGCTAGTTGGTTCAAGGACTTATTTATAAAAAAATAGTTCGGTGGACGTTTCACAAAAGAAAAAGCTTGTATATTACCCATGTAAAATAAAATACTAGTAGCACCGAAAACAAAATAGAAAATGATTTATAACCAAATAATAATAAGCATACACACACACACACATGATTACCGTAACAACCAAATGGCGTCGCCGCCATGTCACGTGTTTCCCTTGTATCGACGCAACCCACCTGCTCCCATCCAAAAATCCAGTGAGGACCGAGGCGCGACACCTGACCTGAGCTGCACACACAGACACAGGCATCACGCACGCATGGTATATAACCTCGCGCGGCGGGCGGCCCACACGCACACCGGCGACGCGACCCGAGAACATTCCGAGCTGCCTCCCTCGGCCACCGCGTATCATTGCCCAATCACGGATCTCTCGTCTCTACTACTAGGAGCAGGCCTCTTCTCGCACCTGCTCCGCTGCTAATCTCTCCTCTCCCTCCACCACCGCCTTCTCCTCCTGTTGTCGCGCCGAGGAAGAGGAGGAGGAGATGAAGGAGATGATGGTGGGGTCGGCGGCGCCGGTAGGGCCGGTGGGGAGGTGGGGCGCGGCGCCACCGCAGGCGCTGCTGGAGAGGATGAAGGACTACGGCCAGGAGGGCGCCTTCGCGCTCTGGGACGAGCTCTCGCCCGAGGACCGGGACCTCCTCGTCAGGGACATCGAGGTGAGCCCAATGCCGCCCCGTGGTTTCGGTTGTCGCCGATACCAAGAATTTCGCGGCCGGGGGAAGATTTGGTTTTGCATTGGGCGTTGGAACTGTCGGGCGAAGGTTTTGATTCGAGTCTCGGTCTTTCTTTCTTCTTCTGCATATCTGTTTCCAGTTGGACAGATTGCCTAGGATCCACAACCCACCCTTTGATCCCATAGGCAACACCACAATCCAAATCCGCTGCATTTAATTACTACCCATTTCTCAGTGGCTGAATACTACTGTCTGATGGACGTGTGCATACTATATTGCAGAGTCTGGATCTTTCGAGGATTGATCGGATCATTCGGCGCTCGTTTGGATCACAAGGTCAGGGGTCCCTCGGTTTGATTATACTTTGCAATAAAAATGGATGCATGCATCGATTGATGCCGAGGCCAGGGTTTTTCCCCTTTTAGAAAAAAAAGTTCAATAATCCACCATTCACACTGGACCTATGGTTTCATTTGATAATGGAGCCGAGGTGGTGTCCTGTCTTTTTTTTAAGAAAACAAACATCATTCTAGTGAAGATGTGTATCTTTGATTAGCATTCTTAGTTAATGTGGTGATTTTGCTAGCACAGGCTTTCTAGCTCCTGCCGTCGAGCCCGTGCCGGAATCCAGTGTCTCCAGGGTGGAGGACAGGTCTCCAGAGGACAAAGAACGCTGGTGGAAGAAGGGGCTGAGAGCCATTTCAGAGGGGAAGCTGGCCGTTGTCCTTCTGGCTGGTGGTCAGGTAATATGATGAAATAGGATCCTCCCAACCCTGTTTTCTGCTACTGCAATATCTGTAGTTTGTACCGCGCATTGAGAAGCACTGTACTTATGATCAAATTTGTTCTCATGTTGTGCGTAGGGGACTCGGCTTGGTAGCAACGATCCTAAAGGATGTTTCAGTAAGTTGATCCCACCTGAATTCTTGTATGTCACTACTTGACTGCATATATGCGGTGGCAAGTTCTTAACACATAAATGTATGCAGTACCAAGTTTTTATTTGTTCACTAAATCTATGCATTAGCATATAATTAGGACAACAAAATATTTATTTGCTATTACTATATCTGGTGTTACATCTTTGTTCATTCCTGCTAGTATGGAATCACACTATGCTGATAATTTCAACTCAAATTCTACTTACACTATATTTATCACTGTTTGTTTTTGACACGTCGTTTTCACCCTTCAGATATTGGACTTCCATCTGGAAAATCACTTTTCCAGCTCCAAGCGGAACGAATTTTGTGTATTCAAAAGTTGGCTGCTCAATCCAGTGACAGTAATGTCTTTTGATCACAAGCTCCTGGATTTTTGTTTTTTTGCTTCATGTCCTTACCCTTGATTTCAAATATTTGTAGCTCCGGGCAATATTTTATCGATCCAATGGTATATAATGACCAGCCCCTTCACCCATGATGTCACACGCAAATTCTTTGAAAGCCGTAAATATTTTGGTCTAGAGGCTGACCAGGTAAGAACAAGTTAATAAAATGTTACGTTCAATATTCATGGATTCAACAAAAATGCACATAATGTCCAATTCAATAGTTAGCCTTGAAAATGTTGGACCTCTTTTCTTTGGCAGGTGACTTTTTTCCAACAAGGCACCCTTCCATGTGTTTCTGACGATGGCAGATTTATTATGGAGACGCCATACAGGGTACTGTGTTGCACCTTCTCTTCTATTAATCATTCATCTGACCATGAATAGCCAGGAGGCACATTTTTGGTTTATTGCAACTTGATTTATAAGTTCGCTCATGGTGTGAGATCTCAGAGTTTAAATGCCAATTATTATGCCTGCAAAGCTACTTTGACACTGCATATCTGCAATGCTAAATGATTGTATTGTTTGTACATGATCTGCTGAAACCAGGTAGCAAAGGCTCCTGATGGAAATGGAGGACTTTATTCCGGTAATCTCCCATAAATATGGAACAGTTGTTATGCACCGTGCAGTGGTTCTATTTTATTAAATACATATCATTTACGATGTTTCGTTTTTGCAACTGTAACATCTCACAGCCCTAAAGTCCAAGAAGTTGCTTGAAGATATGTCTGCACGGGGTGTAAAATATGTAGATTGCTATGGAGTTGATAACGCATTGGTGAGGACATTACACTTTGAGGTGTCATCTGATTTCCCCACCTCAATGGCTAATCGATGTCTTAACCGCAGGTTCGTGTTGCAGATCCAACATTCCTGGGGTACTTTATAGAAAAGGGTGTATCTTCTGCTGCAAAGGTTGTTAGGAAGGTAAAGTCAAATATCTCATCTGTCGAGCTTGCAAAAGGAAATTCTATTGGTCCATCACTTGATGGCTTGTCTTTTACCACATAATATGCACTTCACTAATAGTCATCCATATTCTGAACAGGCTTATCCACAAGAGAATGTTGGAGTATTTGTTCAACGGGGTCGAGGGGGACCTCTCTCCGTGGTCGAGTATAGTGAAATGGATGCGGCTATGACTACTGAAATTAATCAATCAACAGGGCGCCTTCGTTATTGTTGGAGCAATGTATGTTTCTGTCCTTAGCTTGTCGATCCCTCTTCTCTCAGTCACTGGGACGCATGCCAACTGTATATTCTTTTGTTTCTTTGCAGGTATGCTTGCATATGTTTGCTTTAGATTTTCTGAATCAAGTGGCAAACAGCCTTGAAAAGGACAGCGTGTGAGTATTTCCATATCCAGTTTGAATTCTGAAGCATTATGAATTCATTGCATGTTTGCTTCCTCTTCCAAACTGTGTGAGTTCGGAGTTAACGTTAGATGATTACTTTTGTTACCTCTTTGCTGCTTATCTCTCTTAATCTTCTCGCCTTCTGGGAGAATGAGAGTTACGTCTAGAACTACACTTGTGATTTAAGGATCAGCTAGTCGTGTCATGGCAACTAATTTTACCTCGCAATTGCCATCTCCAGCATAAATTATGTTCTGTTCAGGCAATTGATATTTAGAAACTTGGTGGTCAGGTATCATCTTGCGGAGAAGAAGATACCTTCCATTCACGGGTGTACAATGGGCCTGAAGCTTGAACAATTCATATTTGACGCATTCAGTTACTCCCCATCCACGACACTTTTCGAGGTTCACTTCTCAGCCACCTATCTTGATATAGCATCCTATGCTCCCTCCATATTTCCTGTTTTTCTTCTCTGTTAGAATCTCGAGACACTTACTGGCGCAAATCTAAAAATCCAGGTGTCACGCGAGGAGGAATTTGCGCCGGTGAAGAATGCAAACGGCGCAGCTTACGATACCCCTGATACCGCCAAACTCATGCTGCTCCGGCTCCACAGCAGATGGGTAGTTGCTGCTGGTGGCTTCCTGACACATTCAGTACCCTTATATATGACAGGTAATTCCTTAATGTTGCCTTTTACCTAGAACCTGTAAGAAACCACAATATCAAACATTTCAAGAAAGAGCAATGTTTTTTCTTGACATCTTTCTCATGGTCCCTGTTCCTCATAGGCGTCGAGGTTTCACCGCTCAGCTCATACGCCGGAGAAAGCCTGGAGGCAATCTGCCGCGGGCGGACATTCCATGCACCCAGCGAGATTTCATTCTAGGTGTATCGGCTCATGACAGCAGCAGCTACACGCAAATGGAAGCTGTGGTGGGGATGGGTACATTGGTGTGGATGGGCCTGAGCTCTTTGAGCAACGGCAATCGAGTTTCAGATACTGGCCTGGATGTTGTATCGTTTGTGAGTAGTTTGGCCAAGGTTCTGAAGCATTTGTAATTGTGAGTTAATGATGCCCATTTAGATGTTTATTCTTCTTGTCAGTTCCATGTCAAAACAATGGTACCATTTTGATTGCAAATGTAGAACAGAGCAAGCCCTGATTTTGAAGTTCAGATCAAACTGTCCCCAAATTCCACTAAGACATGACATACACCCTCGGTTCCATGACAAGAATTATGGGGAAGGATTAAGAGTAGATCAACCAATCATGACTCCCTACTACAGCTCAACTCCATACCTCATGTGCATACTCTAGATAGACAGCCACCCGAGGGGCATCAACTGGATCATCGAGGCCCTTGAAGACTGCAGATGCGGCAATTGATGAACGAACGCCGTATGTTTCCATTTATCATCTTTAGCAGACCGTCAGGATAGCCACTTTATGATCTTCAGCAGACCGTCAGGAGAGCCACTTTATGATCTTCAGCAGACCATCAGGAGAGCCACCCACCTGGGCATCAACTGGATCACACCGTTATCAAGGCCCTTGAAGACTGCAGATGCAGCAATTTTGAATCAAGGTGGTTAAAGGATGAACAAACACCATATGGTTCCATTTGTGATCTTCAGCATCTTCTTCATGAGTTCATTTTTAACACCTTCTCGCTGTATTTTGCAACTAGGCACTATATTTCTTGCTCTACTGTTGAGAGCCATGTAGCCTTTTTTAAATAAAAAGTCACGACTAACAGGACTAGTCCATGACCCTGAGTACCAAAAAAAAAACATTTGGTTGCATAAGAACGCAGGCTGCTGATATAAATACTGATGAGAACACATTGACAGCATTCTGCTGATTCATAGGAGTAAGCATCACGGCAGAGCAGGGGAACAAATTCACTAGTTTCCGCAAAAGCAACACAGTACAATTTAAGCAAAACTGTTAATGATAGATAGATTCCACAAACATGTTCAGATGACAAGACTTCAGTTTGACAGAAAATATGGAATCAAGAGCCAAAACACCAGCCCAGTAGGTCCTGAAGTGCGAAAAGCGGCTATGAACTACTCATGAATCTAGCCTTAGGCTGCGATGAAAGCTTTCTTCCCACCACCAGTAGTTCCAGCTGGAATAACCTTCAGGACATTGAATCTCACAGTTTTTGACAGAGGCCTGTTGAAGATGGAGACAAAAATTACTTCAGCAACAAAAGAAAACCATGTTATGCAGTAACAATAGGTAATAATCATGCTCTGTAGTTAAAAGTATCACAGACGGTGACGGTGCGATGGTGTTAACAGGTCTACTGACTAACCAGGCTAAATTTCCAAAGTTACATACTGTGTCATTTATAAGTATTTGAGTATTACCTGCACTGGCCAATGATGACATGGTCACCTTCCTTGATACGGAAGCACGGGGAGATGTGAGCTGGAATGTTTGAGTGCCTCTTCTCATACCTGCATGGTGGTCAATTGTTTTCCAAGTTAGAAATGCAATTGCCAAGGACAAAATGTACCATGTTTTAAGAATCCTTGTTCATTTTACTTGCCTCTGGTACTTCTTGACAAAGTGGAGGTAGTTCCTGCGAACGATGATGGTCCTGTTCATCTTGGCACTGTGGCATGTTCCGGCGATGATTCTGCCCCTGATGGCAACAGTTCCAGTGAATGGGCACTTCTTGTCAATGTAGGTACCTGGAAGGGAATTGATATTAATAGATTCCCTAACAAGTGAACAATGTAATGTAGAGCCTACATTACATTGAAAGTGGGACTACAGACTACACATGTTTGGTGCACCACAGAAACAATTTACTCTGAACTAATCAAAAATAATTTCTGTAGCACAACACTGCTTGTTTAACCAGGAAAAATTATACAGATGTGAAAGTTAAGCATCCTCCAGCAACAATTGATTCAATTCCTATTAGCACATATACTTATGGGTTTGAAGACAGAACTCAGGAAAGGCCTATTGTTTGACCTTCGATCGCTTCCTTTGGGGTCTTGAAACCAAGGCCAACACTCTTCCAGAAGCGGTTGCCAGCCTTGCCTGGCCTCTTGGACTTGTCAACCTTCTTTGTGCTGAATTAAACAGAAAAGCTCTGTAAGTAATGTACACAAAACAATTTGTCCATTGCAAACAATAAGAAGGCCAATGAAATGAATCAAACCCCTCACCTGAGGAAAACCTTTGGCTGCTTGAGGAAAGACTTCTCGGTCTGCACAAAATGGAAGTAAACCATTAAGGCATCACGACTACAAGATAAATTATTACATGTAGGACTAAAACAGGAAACTAATACCAAATCTATACTTGGTTCAATCCTTGCAAAACTACAAATGAACCATATACAACAATAACAACCATATCAGTTGTGCAGGAAACTAAAGAACAAATCAATACTTGATTCAGTTCTTGCAAAACTATGCATTCAACAATCACAACCATATCAGCGTACAGCTATAGCAGATCCAAAAATTAGCACGGACATACAACTACAAACATTAAATCCTACTGAGTTCAGATGAACAGAGAGGATGGCTACGGAGGAACAGCGAAGATTTACAAACGAAGTGAAAGGTAAGGAAGTAGCACAGTAAAAACAATCGCTCCACCCACAAATACCAAAACCTGATCAAGTTCTTCTGGCAGAGGAAACTAACAAGATAGGATACCACTAGATATGCGACGGATACACAAACCTCTCGACGAATAGATCTAACTATACATGGTACAAAGCATAAGGGCGCATCACATATCCAAGCACACGGCGCAAGCAAGTGAAAGGGAGAGGCGCAAGCAGAGCACTACGGAAAGGACCGGAGCAGCCTTTACCTGCTCCGCCATGGCTGCGCTGCGGGCTTCGGGCGGCGGCGGCGCGCGGGGAGATGAGGGAAGTGGAGAGAGCTAGGCTTCGAGACGGAGGTGGCGACCGCTGCGGAATGTGCAGATACGCCACGCCCCCGGCCTTTCCGGCTTTTCTACGCATCTCCTCGGGCCAGCCCGTCTCGAGGCCCACGCAAGGCCCATATCTACCTTACTCGCAGCGGGCCCCATTCCGCGCTCTACTAGTTCACGCCGTTGATGGTGTATTAGCCGTGCTGTTACGTGGGCCGTCCGATCTTAAACTGCTCCGACCGAGAGACATAGAGAGAGATCCCAGTCGTGGCCTGCTCCCTCTGCTTTCCCCTCCCCGTCGCGGCCAGCTCCGGTGGTCTCCGGCGCGGCGAGGCGAGGCGGCCGCTCTGCTCGCTGAGGTCGTCTCCTCCCCATCCACCCTCTCCCCGTGCTCGGGTTTTCGTGTAGCAGTGTACAGTGCAGATCCGTCCGGAACTCCATCGAGCTGATTTGTTCGGTAATCTCCAAACCTCTTGGCTGGTTGTACATCTTCCCCGATCCATCCTGTGCTTGCGGCAATGGACAGCATGATCGGATGCACGGGATGCTTGCGATCCGCACGAATGTGCTATGTGCTCGTTGCTGTGGGTCGACTCGATTAGCTGCGGGTGCTATTTTTTGTTGTTGACGGGTGTTTCGCTGGTTTTTGTGCAGTTATGGCGAACCTGCAGCCTTCCGTCCCCATGCCCCCCTCCTTCGCCGGGGCCTCGCCGCCGTCCCCCTCCCCGATTGGTGGAGGCGCCGGCGCGGGCGGCGCTGCAGCGGCGCAGGAGCCCAATGACAGGAAGATGGCGTCGGCGGAGCAGCTGGTGCTCGACCTCTGCGACCGCGAGCTGCGCGAGAACGCCCTCCTCGAGCTATCTAAGGTCCTTCCCGTGCTCTCCGAGTTCTTCTAGGGTTCTAGCGCCTGCCTCGTGAGGAGGGATTGCGTGTTGACTGCGTGTTCAGTCATTATCATGCTAATATAAGGCATTTTGTCAGGCCAAAGAACGTTACTAACTAATAAATGTGCTCATTTCAGAAACGAGAGATCTTCCAAGACCTGGCCCCGCTTCTGTGGCACTCTTTTGGCACAATTGCTGCACTGCTTCAGGTATCCATAATTCATTTGTCTCCTATGTTTATGATTTGCATTCTTGAACATGGAAATAGAAAAACCGTGAGCCGTGGCCCTGCTCTTTACCTTATGCTCTGTTTATGTTGTCGAACTCTTGAAATCAGTCACCATTTGCTTTTCAAGTTGGCACTTGCTGTTCTGAATGCAACTTATCAAAGTTTAAGCCTGCCTTCCTCACCTGGAATATTTCGTAACTTGGAAAAACTTGCAGGAAATTGTGTCGATCTACCCCGCACTTTCACCCCCAACTTTGTCGCCAGGTGCATCAAACCGAGTCTGCAACGCACTTGCACTTCTTCAGGTACAGTTTCAGTGGAAATTACATTCACGAAATTGCTTGAAGTTTGCCATGTTAGAATTAGTGCATATATTTATTGTCTGATTATTTTATATGTTTGTCTTACAATTGATTGCAGTGCGTTGCATCACACCCTGATACCAGACTCCCTTTCTTACACGGTAATGAGTGCAACCATTTGCAACGTGTCTCACATATATTGATATTTAGTAGTATGATACAACCAAAGAGCCATTTAGCTCTTGATATTGTTGCTGTAGATTCACTTTCACCTTTCTGTCCTCCATTTGTTCCTTTCAGCTCACGTGCCACTGTTCTTGTACCCGTTCTTGAATACATTTAGCAAGACACGACCCTTTGAGTACTTGCGGCTTACCAGCTTGGGTGTCATCGGTGCTCTTGTTAAGGTAATTTATCTGTGCTAAGTTTTCATGAATCAACAGATTACGTATACTGCACCCAACTCTGCAGAACATGCCATTTCACTAATTCTACAATACAGTGATACACCACCAATGAAGATTCATGTTGCTGTCGTACCAATGCCCTGGCATGAAATGATGAATCTAATATGGTCATAAGGGATACATCCTTGTTACTCTGTGTAATGAAGAGATAACCAGCTGTATAGTTTATAAACAAGCAATGTTCTATCTAATGTTTTCATCTTGTTTTTGGAATAAGCTGCATGTGTTCACAAGTACCAATTTTGTAAATGGGAATGAAGCTTAGTTACCTTCTGATGCATGCAGGTTGATGATACTGAAGTTATCAGTTTTCTGCTGCAAACTGAAATTATTCCTCTGTGCTTGCGTACCATGGAGATGGGCAGTGAGCTGTCAAAAACTGTATGTAGCTAGCCATCTCAATCCTCATCTAAAGTATCAACATCTTTCTCTTCTGTTTAGCCCTGGCAAAGATCAGATTGCTTCTTCTTTTCTGTCTGAATTTTGTGTGGAACACTGTGTTCTGATTTACTATCAGTCCAAAGGTTTGTCAGGTCTGGAATGTAAAGTAGGCCATTGATTATCATCAGTCTTTTTTCTGCCACGCGATGCTTCTCTTTGACAAGTCCTTAAAATCGCTTCACAATTTATAAACCTAAAATGTGTATTATGTGAGAAACCTCAAAAGCTGTTTGGCTTTGGCAATTCAGGAACTGCTCTATGCTTCTAATTTCAGTGCCATATTTCTATCAGTTATCTCTTGAACTGGAAGATATATAACTTTGTTGAAACATAAATATGCCAACGTTTTTGCAACACCTTTCCTGTATAACCTACAGTAGTTGGATAGGAACTTGGAGGTGCTTAAGATTTTTTTTGTCGTAGAGTTTCAAGTTGAGGCTAGGCCAAACGGTGTATTATTCAGATAATGAGATAAATTACTAGCAGTCACTTCAAATTCGCTAATTTAGTCAAATGTATAAGCAGGTCGCTACCTTCATTGTCCAAAAGATTCTGCTGGATGATATTGGGTTGCGTTACGTCTGTGCCACCGCCGAGCGTTTCTATGCTGTGGGCAGCGTTTTAGGAAACATGGTAATATCACTTGCTGATCAGCCTTCCACAAGGTTGCTCAAGCACATTATCCGATGTTACCTCAGGCTGTCAGATAATCCCAGGTTTGTGCTGTCATTCTTATGTTACAAAAGTACTTCACATCTATCTTCAAGTCTGCTAATTTTCTTCTTCCCCATTTTACCTGCAGGGCCTGTGTTGCACTGCATAACTGCCTCCCTGACATGCTGAAAGATGGGACATTCAATGTATCTCTTAGGGTGAGTCGTGCCCTATTAACATATCTGTCGCTACCAACTCATGATGTCATTCCTCGCAAGTGAATTGATGCATATAAATTGAAGTTAAGGACGAGAATACTAACTGTGTTTATTTGTCTTGAAACAAAGGATGACCCCGCCACAAGGCGCTGGCTCCAACAACTGCTGCACAATGTGACAGTGGGTGGCATGGGAGGACCTGGCATGGGAGGTCCTCCCCAGCCAGGCCTGGATCACATGATGGGGATATAATCCAGTTTAGTTGGTGCGCAATTCACAGCAATAATACATTCGCCTGTGAATTGCAAGTAGGGGAAGATATCGTTCCCTTGGTGTCTAGAAGAAGGTTTGTATGGTGTAGTTTCAACCTTCCAAAAAGGGAAATGTTGTGTTATGTTGTGTCCTAGCATCTTTAGCAGTTATAAGCTGGTATGCTTATCATGTAATACTGTGAACACAAGGAAGGCAAGCTGCTATTTTTATCTGGTCTTGCGCCAGGACTGTTGTTGTTATCTAAGTTCATTGTCCTAACTGAAGCTGTGAACACATTGTCTTGTTGAATTGCAAGAGCGGAAGGAACACATTTTCAAGGTGACAGTCCAGGTGGCAACCTGCAGAGTGATTAAACACTAGTAACATGCAGCAGTGAGACGATCTTCAGAAACCTCGTAGGAGGGATTTGGGGAGTGTGTCATTTTGGCACCCAGGCTCCATGGACCTCGTTTTTGAAAGCTTCAAAAAATTCAAATTTAAAGCATAAAAAATATCAGAATATACTCAATGATTTATTCTACCTGCCTGTAATTTTTTAAACACGGAATACATTCCATTCCATACCCAGCAAAAAATGACAAAATGCAAATCTAGGAGCATGAACGGTGCAACTTTTGAATCTTCTAAAATTGTCTAATTTGTTTTTTAGCCTAAAATACAAAGTATTTCACATTTCAAATTTGCACGCTCATATTGTACATAGTTTACTATATCCAGGTATTTTTTGGGGAATTATTTGAAACTCTGACCAAATCAAGTTTTTAATTTTCTTTAGAAAAGCTCTAGGGAGCTCGGGTTCCAAAGCCATTTTTTGGGATCTAGCACTCTTTCACATCCAGTGCTTTTAGACCGTGTCGGACTATCAGTGGGCAGCTCAGGAGGTGGTGGTGAAGTCTTCCGATGATCTCCACAATAAACTCATGGAAAAGGTTCTTGATGAGGGACATCTCAAAAATTTTGGGAACCCTAAGGCAACATGACACCAATGGCCACTCGTTTAAAGTGGCGGAGCTTCCCTAGGATCAAACGGGCAAATGCCCCCCTACTCCAAAAAAACTCCTTAAAGATATTTTAGTGTTTGTGCTAAATTTTTAAAAGATTACTCTATGTTTAAGCACGATTAGCGTTCTTGGGACTCTCAACAATATTTACCGTGCTCCGTCACTTGTTCACACACGAAATACATAAAAATATTAGTATCCTGGAAGAGAAATATTACTGTTATGTAATAGAAAATTAAATAATTCGTACATTTGATAGATCCATGATCTTTGAAATCCTAGTGAAAAAATTGAAACTATTTATATTGATCAAGCAAACTATATATCACGATACTTATTTCTACTAATTGCTCTTTGTGTACACGTGTATATACATATGTAACTCTAGAATTAATCACATAACAAAATTATAAGAGTAATATATTCATATGATCGCACAAAAATGAGTAGAATAATAGACATATTAGATACTAAATTGATAAAATGATGGAATGATCTTTCAAACATGTATGATAGGACAAGTAGAATTGTTGGAGTCGGAGGAGAGCAGCTTGTAGAATGGTATAGTTATCTCGTTCCATGGTTAATGAATACACACAACCTTGTACACATGAGCATCGATGTTTTCATGCACACTTTGAGAGGCTAGATAAATATGGCATCAAGAGAAAAAATCCAAAATGGCGGATTTTTTTTTGGGGGAGGGAGGGGAGAAGAGTGAGAGTAAAACGTGGTAGAGTAGCTTGTGTCATCTATATTTTTTAGAACTATTCTGCCTCAATAGTAGAAGACTACTATTAATACACAAACGGGTCTTTGGCCGGATCCCTCACGGGGCCAGGGAGAGCGCCCCTTTGCATCTTCCTATGGGTTGACCCTTTTTGGGATGTGAGGATGGGTTTTAATGAGGCTTATCTAATAAAGCTCATTTTTTATCTCATATGACATCTTGACTCATAGTAATATATTTTTTAGATTTTTATGTAATATTTTTCAATTCTTTTTAAAATTTTGTAGCCATTTATCAGCGGCAAAAAGGGCCAAAATTGCCCCCCCCCCCTGCAGTGCCGGATCAATAGATTTTGGGATCCCTAGGGAACATGACACTAACACCCTAATTGTTTAAAGTGCGAGAGCTTCCCTCGGTTAAGGGGCCCATGCCCCCTACTCCATAGAACTCCTTAAAAATCATTTTAATATTTGTGCTAAAAAATTTAAAATTACTATATGTTTTAGCATGATTAGCATTCTTGGGTATGTCGATAATGTCTGTGAAGCTCTGTCACTTGTTCACACATGAAAGACATAGAAAATATTAGTATCACAGAAGAGAACTATTACCGTAATATAATAACAAATTATAATCTATACATTTGATAGATCCATGGTCTTTAAAATTTTAGTAAAAATCAAAACTACTTATTTCTATTGATCAAGCAAACTATATACACGTTGTATGCCCTTCCTAGCATTTTGACGTGTCCCGCGCTATGGGATCTGGTCCACAAAATCATCCGTATGGATCAATTTATGTATTGGACACATGTCCAGGAGAGAAAAATTATACAATTTGATTGTCTATTTTTATATCTAAATTGGCACGCATGCCAGGTGTAAATTTTAGAAGTTGGTCCATGTATGTGAATTTATGAACCAGGTCCCATAAAATTATTTTCTACGCCTATACCTTTCCATGTTCAGGTATCACACGACTCAATAGGACCAAGGCATACCAACACCCGTGGGGATGTAACATCCCAAAAAAATTAATCAAGATTATCAAGTTCCAATCATCCAAGTTTAGGACTATCAAAAACGTTTGTTAATTAAAACCAATATGAATGCATGTGTGTGTGATAAATGTATGAATGCTTACAATGCCATGTTTGATTACTATGAATGGCAAGGAGTGGTTTAAAGATGAAAACAACATCATCTAAATCATTTCCAAGCAAAATCAAATCAAGAGAAATTCAAATATAAACATTATGAGCAAATGGTCATTTTGACCAAAGTTAACCACTAGACCACTTTAAGTGTTTTTAGTCCAAGTTTTCTAACAAAAACAAATCCAATTCTTTTCACCCCTTGCTAGACCAAGTAAAAGTAAAGCCATGCCCACTTTGAAAACCCACAGAAATAAATTGCAAATCTATTCGAATGACAATTCAAAATTGAATCAAGTGTAGGTACTAAGATCACAATTTCTCAAAGCCCAACCAAACCAGTGCACCTTGACAAACCCAAGCAACCAGATACTACCAAGTGTGTGACCAGTACACTCACCAAAATTCATTCAAAATTTTCAAACTAAATTTCTTTCGGCCATTTCATCAAACAGTTGGTGAACACAGTCAACACTGCCTAACTTTCGCTGTTTTTGATCAATGCTTTGTTCCCTCTTTGCACCCAAATATCTCCCCTTGTCTCCCCTAGTGACCACACTGCATTGACACAAGCTAGCAAGCTACCCCTTTGCACCATGCCGAGCCACCCGAGCCCCCCTTGCCAGTCGATCATGGCTAGCTAGTAGGAGCAACCGCCGCGCCCGTTCACAATGTCCAGGAGGCAACTGACCGTCCACCGCCACCCCCTGTCCAGCCCTCGCACGCAGCCAGGCCCTGGACCACAGAGGAATCGCCGCGCTCATTGTCTCTACACCATGCCGAGAGCATGCCAGAGCGTCGTGCCCGACACGCATGTACACGCCGCGCCTCGCCTTCGCCGCTCGTGCCTGCAATCACCACGACACCAGCAACCCCCCAGACCCCCAGAAGTTCCTGTTCGCCGCCGCGCGACCCGTAGCCACTGTGCGTTGTCAAAACCACCATCAGTGGCGCGCAGAGCATGGACCGTTCCCGACCAACCTCGACCGCCCCTTGCCACGCCATTACATCCTTGAGCATCGCCAGGAGACCGCGCACCGGCCTACACCCTCCGCCATGCCAATAGCTCGCTGTACCGTCGACCCCATCGAGCTCTGCCCATGCCGCACTACCTCCCTTGCTTGGCTATAAAAGGAGGCCTCCCCAGCCCCAATTCGCCACACCATATCACTCCCCACCTCTCACTGAACCTCCCACACCTCTCCCCGGAGCAAGGCGAGCTCCGCATCGCCGGAATTTCACCGGAGCCCGCCGTTGTAGAAGGAGAAGGGAGCCGTTGATTGGAGCCGCCCCAGGAGCCGCCGTGACCACCGTTCGAACCGCCGTCGTCAGCAACGTCATTCGCCCCCAACGCCGACCCTATCTAGAGCCCTGGTGAGCCTCACACGACCCCCACCGCCGCGTTAGGGTTTAGACCTCGCGTGAGCTGTTCGTCGTCGACGATGCACCTCAGCCGTAGGATCCTATTCTAATCACACGGTCCAGATTGCCACTTACCGCTTCGCGTAGCCAGATTCGCTGACGCGTGGGGTCGTCACTTTAGTCAACCCACGCGTTGCGCTGTGCGCAGTGGGCCGGCTCATTTAGTTCCCGCGCGACCCAGTAGATTCAAATATAGATTTTTCTATTTTATTCAAAACCTAGTTCTGTCAGTAGATTCAAAAATCAATCCAGAGAGTTTTACTGAACCAAATTGCATGAAACCAATTTTTTAGGAAGGTATTGAAATTTTTAATCCAAGCCCGTTGGATTCAAACCATTTGTAATTAAAGATCACCTATAGTAAAAATAATAAGGCAGAGACTTTTCTGCATTCAAACATTTTTCAAAAATCAACCATAAACGATTTTGAGTTGATTCCAACTCTCAAAAATCACATTTGTCAAGATATTTCTGAATATGTAAAAAGATCTAGGTTTACTTGCAGTAATAATGGACAAGTATTAAAAGAATGCCCCATATGCATTTCTAGTCACTTTAATTAATTAAAATAATAATATTAAACCTTATTAAATTATGACACCACTTTAAATCACATTCCCAAGTATTAAAATATGTGGTGATGAAATGGTCAATATGATCCCATATTTTAATTGGAGAATATTAAATCTTAAATAGTTTTTCAATGAGTAGAAATTACTTTTCTAAAATAAAATAAATAAGACTAAGGCTTTAATTCTTGTGATGATTATGATGATGCTAGATCATCTAGTGGGAACCTTTGTGTGCTAAATATAAGTAGTTAAGTATTATTTGGTGATTGTGTACCTCGTATTTATTTATAGACGCTAGTACCGACCAAGCATACGAGGAGGAAGTGGACTACTACGAAGAGGAAGCAGAGGAGAACTTCAACCACTGTACTACTCAAGGCAGGCTCACACTTGCAACTTTACAAGCCATCTTAGAAATCTAACACTTGCATGATAACTATGCAAACTAGAGGCCTTAGGCATATTTGGTTATACCACTTAATTATACCAAATCCCAATTTTACTTAAGGTGCTTTATTATTTTGTTTCTTTATCAAAACTTCTTTATTGCTTTTACTTAGTGACTTGTGAATTTTGGAAAGATATTAGAGGTAGCATAAAGAGCATAAAACTTGGCCTAAGTTAGTTAGAAATATATGTCACACTGAGGCATGAGATTAGATTTGGCTAAGTCACACTTGATTAGCACCCCTCATCAGTGATTACCCCCAATTTAGTGGCTAGTGCTAAGCATAAAACTTGATCACTTTAGATGGGAATACTTGGTGAAAATGATTATGAAAACCTTAGAATGATGAGTCATAAGACTAAGGCTTTAATTCTTGTGATGATTATGATGATGCTAGATCATCTAGTGGGAACCTTTGTGTGCTAAATATAAGTAGTTAAGTATTATTTGGTGATTGTGTACCTCGTATTTATTTATAGACGCTAGTACCGACCAAGCATACGAGGAGGAAGTGGACTACTACGAAGAGGAAGCAGAGGAGAACTTCAACCACTGTACTACTCAAGGCAGGCTCACACTTGCAACTTTACAAGCCATCTTAGAAATCTAACACTTGCATGATAACTATGCAAACTAGAGGCCTTAGGCATATTTGGTTATACCACTTAATTATACCAAATCCCAATTTTACTTGCAGGCTTTATTATTTTGTTTCTTTATCAAAACTTCTTTATTGCTTTTACTTAGTGACTTGTGAATTTTGGAAAGATATTAGAGGTAGCATAAAGAGCATAAAACTTGGCCTAAGTTAGTTAGAAATATATGTCACACTGAGGCATGAGATTAGATTTGGCTAAGTCACACTTGATTAGCACCCCTCATCAGTGATTACCCCCAATTTAGTGGCTAGTGCTAAGCATAAAACTTGATCACTTTAGATGGGAATACTTGGTGAAAATGATTATGAAAACCTTAGAATGATGAGTCATTCTAATGAAATGTTTTGACATGTGTTATGAACATAAGCTGATTTGATGATGAAAATGTTGAGGCATGAGCCTTACCCCTTTATGAAACGGATGGTTGGGTTAGGATGCGGTACCATTCCAATGTTACCGTATAACCACAATTCCCGAATTTGGGTAGGGCTTGACTGGAAGTTTATATATCTTAGTATGGGTTCCCTTGCGGAAGAGGTTTGAGCTGAGGCTACCTCGTTATGATTGTCCACCTATGCAGTTCCCAAGATGACAGATGGTCATGGTTGGGAGGCCAAACTCATAGGGGAGGTTCCTATACTATGGTGTGTAATTGAAATGTTAGGATTGATTATCTGCATATTGAGTATGGTGATTCGGGATTATTCCTGACAGATGTATTGAATGTTGTGGTGAAAGTGTACCACCTCTGCAGAGTGTCAAACTATTTGAATAGTCGCGTCCGCGATTATGGATAGTTGGAGTGGCCATACTGTTTCGTCGTCAGATGTTTTCAAAATGACTTGTGAAATGAACTATGACTTTGACTTGACCACAACAGGGTTTTGAACATGAAAAATAAGTTCCCACTTAGGTGTGTTAAAACATTAAGTTAGTTTTCTTTACTTCTAAACTCAGTTAGAGATAAACCTAGCTTTTTGCAAAACAACCTAGAGCTTAGGATTCCTACTTGAACCATTCTTTACTTGTTAGTGATAGTTTGTGAGTACTTAAAGAGTACTCATGGCTTTGTCCCTAGCTATTCCTATGGCCATACTATGAGGAGGACTACCAGGATGATGGACATGAAGTCTATGACAACTAGGATCATCTCCCATCGTCAGCATTGCCTATGACCCTGAAGATGAAGCTTCGACCACGCTACTTTATTATATTATTTCGATGCGTTGATTGTATTAAGACTGGATCATGAGATCCTCTATTTGTAAGACCTTTATTATGGTTTATAATGGATGATGAACTATGGTACCAATCTATTATATCTCGCAAAAATGGTAATCCTGAGATTGTGATGTATGGCATAACAGGCATCTGGGATTAAAAATCTGGGTGTTGATAGGGGAGCTCGATGTAATCGTTTGATTCCTCCGGGTGACGTCATGACGAACCATCGTCATACATGGGGAATATCATGACTTGTCGACATGAGTAGCATGCTGTCCCCAAGGGATATCCATAAGTGGAGTGCACCCCCCCACACACACACGTTCCGGGTTCGGCTTTCATATCCACACGTGATGCGATTAAGGCCAGGCAAGACCTCGTCGGCTTCGCTTCCGCCGAAGGTAGCTCATCTGATCCCGATCCGATTTGTATGATGCAGTCTCCCCATGTCTAGCACGCCAACTGACGAATGATAGTTTTTATGATCATATGGCAATCTCACTTCTGAAGATCGAAAGTGATTTATTTGTCCGGTAATCATCTTAGGTCAGCAAGTTTGTGTTGGAATTATGCCCTAGAGGCAATAATAAAGATGTTATTATTATAATTCTTGTTCATGATAAAGTTTATATTCCATGCTAGAATTGTATTAAGCGGAAACTTTAATACTTGTGTGGTTTGTGAACAACACCGTGTCCCTAGTACGCCTCTATGGACTAGCTCATTGATCAATGATGGTTAAGGTTTCCTAACCATAGACATGAGTTGTCAATTGATAATGAGATCATATCATTGGGAGAATGATATGGTGGATAGACCCAAACAAAGCAGAGCAATTAGATCGTGTCATCGTGTTCGTATTTGCGAAGCTTTTCCTATGTCAAATATTGTATTCCTTAGACCATGAGATAATGCAACTCCCTGGTACCGGAAGAAAGCTTTTAGGTCATCAAACGTCATCCTATGAGAGGGTGATCATAAAGGTGTCTCTCAGGTGATCGGAAAGTATCTGTTGGGTTGTATGTATCGAGATGGAATTTGTCCCTCCCAAGTCGGAGAGATATACTTCGGGCCCACTTTCGAATCGATATCAACACCGCTTGCAAGCATGTGGTTAAGGAGTTAATCACAAAGTGATATCGGATTGGAACAGTAAAGTACTTGCGTGAACAGATTGAACTAGGTATGACGGTACCGACGATCGAATCTCGCAAGTAAAATATCGCGAGAAAGGGAATATATATATGGGATTGATTGAATCTCGCATCGTGGTTCATCCGATATGATCATCGATGAATGTGGGAGTCAATATGGGTGCCTGCACTCACTGATTATTGATAGAAGATCATGTCCAGATATTCTCGAACGCAGGTCACACACTTAACGATCTCGACGCTAGGATAGATTGGATAATTGGTTTATGAATTTTTGTTCGAGTCTCGGATGGGATCCGGATATCACGAGGTTCCTAATGGTCCGGAGAATAAGATTCATATAAGGCAAGCAGTTTTTGGAGTTCGAATTGTTCCGTTAATCGGTATTGTACCGAAGCTTCTAGAACCTTCCGGGGGGACCAACGTGGCCCCACCTTACGGGAGGGGCATGGGCCTATGAGGGAGTGTCATGGCCGCATTGGGCGGGGCACAAGGCCCCATAGGGCCCACCGATCCTAGATAAGTTTAAACTCGTTTAAACTAGAGATAGGATTTCTAGATAAGGGAGAGTTTAAATCGTTTAAACTAGAGATAGGATTTCTAGATAAGGGAGTTTAAATTGTTTAAACTAGAGATAGGCTTGGAGGAGGGGGCAAGGCTGGCCCCCTCTATATATAGAGTGGTGCGCCTCCCCCTACTACTCCACACCTTCCTCCAAGCCCTAGTCGTTGCTACCTTCCTCTCCCTCCCGATCGCTTGTAGGCGAAGCCTGCAGTAAATTCTCCACCATATACACCACGCCGTGTTGTAGATCCAATCTATCTCCACCATACTCGCTGGTCCGAGGAAGGAGGAGACGCCGAGGTGCCGCACGTGTGCATCTCACGGAGGCACCGCCACTTGTGGTGCTAGATCGGATCGGATCGCGAGGAGGAGAAGTACGACTACATCACCCACGCCCGTTAACGCTCACTGCGGTAATCTTCAAGGGTATGAAGATCTAATCCAATCTCTCTCGTTTGCATCTCCTAGATTAGATCTTGGCTTTCCTCTGCTCGCTCCGTAGAAAATTTTGATTTACTATGCCGCCAAACCCTTCAAAGATGGTATCGAGCTAGATCTATGCGTAGATGTGTTTCACGAGTAGAACGCAACATGGTTGTTGCGACGCTGATGTTTTCGTTGCAAGCCTCTTGTTTGTGTTCTTCTTATGACGCGATAGTGAGATTGAAGCGGTCCAGGCCAACCTTACGCGACGTCGTCATGAGACCGGCTCCGCACTTGACGCGGTGGCTTGTTCCACACATGCGGTGGTGGATGTCGCTTTCTCACTATAGTTGTCATGGGATTAACACCGAGTTTGGCAACCATAATATCACCGCTGTGGCTTTTCGTAGGTAAGAATCGTTTAGCATCTACTCCCATAAGCCACGTAAAACATGCAACAACAAAGTAGAGGCGTCTAACTTGTTTTTGCAGGGAGTGTTTTCTGTGATATGGTATGGCCCAAGATGTGATGTGTATATTGTATGCGATAATCATGTTTTGTAATGTTTCACGACTTGCATGTTGATGAGTACACAACCGCAGGAGCCATATGGTTGTCTTTATAATTGTGTATGACCTGAGTCAACTTCTTATACGCCATGTAATAGCTTTACTTTATCGCTAAGTAGTTAGCAATAGTTGTAGTTGCTATTCGTGGTGGAGGCAATCATGGTGGAGTGATGGAGATCATGCCAGAACGCACAAGATGGAGATCATTGCGCGAGGATTGGCTATACCATGTCACATAAAGTTATATGCATGTGATGTTTATCCCTTTATGTATCTTATTATGCTTAGATCGCGACGGTAGCATTATAAGATGATTCCTCACTTAAAGATCAAGATAAAACTGTGTTCTCCCCAAGTATGCACCGCTATGAAAGTTCGTCGTGTCCAAGCATCACGTGATGATCGGGTGCTATAGACTCTCACGCCACATACAACGGGTGCAAGCCGCTTTTGCACACGCGAAATACTTGGGTCTAACTTGACGAGCCTAGCATGCATATGGCCTCGGAACACAAGAACCGAAAGGTTAAGCATGAGTCATATGAATGATATGATCGACACTTTGTTGTCCACCATTGAAACCACATCTCTTCTCGTGATGATCGGATTAGGTGTGGTGAATTTGGATCGTGTTCACTAAACAACTTGAGGGATGTTGAATTTAGTGGAGTTCATCTAGTAATTTGATTAAGTTGAACTATTTATCATGAACATAGTCTAAATTGTACTTGCAAATCATAGATCACATGGCCAAATCCAACTTCAACTTCAACGCTTTTGCCGAGAAGGAAAAGCTTAGAAACAATGGGTCTAACTTCACCAATTGGTTCCGCAATCTAAGAATCATTCTGTTCATGGACAAAAGGACTATGTCCTTAAAGCGTTAGGTGACCCCTGCAATCGCTACCGATGAGAAAGTTGTCTATCGCGCAAGAAAGATGATTATGGTGTGATTAAGAGCACCATGTTGTTTGCTATGGAACCGAGCTTCAAAATCGCTTTGAAACCTATCCCGGCCCTTTGAGATTCTCGAGGAGCTGAAACCATGTTTCGCACTCAAGCCCGCTCGAGAGATATGAGATCTCGAGAAGTTCTTTAATCGCAAGATGGAGGAAGGGAGTTCCGCAGTGAGCACGCCATAAAGATGTCTGCCACACTCAACGCTTGAGCAACCGGAATGCACGATTCCGGAGGAGCTCAAGATTGACAGGTTCTCGCAATCACTCCTCCCGCTACAAAAGTTTTGTAGTGACTCATAATCGATTGGTTCCATCGATACGATCACCGAGCTCTTCGCAGTCAAGGTCGCTAAGTGGACATCAAGAAGGATAATCACGTGTTGATGGTCAACAAGCCCTCCTTTAAGAAAGGTAAGGAGCAAAGAAGCCCTTCAAGAAGGGCGGCAAGAAGCTTAATGCCCTCGCCGAGAAGAAGCTCGTGTCCGGTCCTAAGCCATTAATCGAGTGCTTCTATTGCAAGGACAAGGGTCATCGAAGCGAATCGTCAAGTACTTAGCGGACAAAAGGTGGCACCATCAAAGGTATATTTGATATACATGTTATTGATGTTTTCCTTACTAGCCCTCGCTAGTGCCCGGTATTTGATACCCGCTCAGCTAATATTTGTAACTCAAACAGAGCTACGGAATAGACGCGGCTTATGAGGATGAGGTGACGATGCGCGCTGGCAACGGATCAAGAGTTGATGTGATGGCCGTCAAGACGCCTCCTTAGTTTTACCTTCGGATTAGTTTTAAACCTTAATAAGTGTTATTATGTGCCTGCTCAAAGATGAACATTATTTCTGGATCGTGTTTATTGCAAGACGGTTATTAATTTAAATCGGAGAATAATGGTTGTTATATTTATATGAGTAACATCTTTTATGGTCATGCACCTCTTGTGAATGGTTTATTTCTTCTAAATCTCGAAAGGGATGAAGCACACATCCATAACATTGAGGCTAAGAGATGCAAAGTAGATAGTGATAATACTACTTATTTGTGGCAATCGTCTAGGTCATATTGGTGTAAAGCGATGAAGAAACTCCATTCTGATGGACTTTTGGAGTCTCTTGATTTTGAATCATTTGACACATGCGAACCATGCCTCATGGGCAAGATGATCAAAACCCCGTTCTCCGGTATGATGGAGAGAGCAACGGACTTGTTGGAAATCATACATACCGATGTATGCGGACCGATGATTGTTTCGACGCGCGGTGGATATCGCTATTTCCTCACTTTTACCGATGACTTAAGTAGATATGGGTATATCTATTTAATGAAACATAAATCTGAAACATTTGAAAAGTTCAAGGAATTTCAGAATGAAGTGGAGAACCATCGTAATGTAAAGATTAAGTTTCTACGATCCGATCGTGAGGCGAATATTTGAGTTATGATTTTCACGCATCTTAAAGCAAGTGGAATCGTTTCACAACTCACGCCACCCGAACACCACAACGCAATGGTGTGTCTGAACGGAATCGAACCCTATTAGATATGGTCCGATCAATGATGTCTCTTGCGATTTGCGTTATCATTTTGGGGTTATGCATTAGAAACCGCTGCATTCACTTTAAATAGGGCTCCATCTAAATCCGTAGAGACGACACCGTATGAACTGTGGTTTGGTGCTAAACCTAAGTTGTCGTTTCTTAAAGTTTGGGGATGCAAAGCTTACGTCAAGAAGTTGATGCCGGACAAGCTCGAACCCAAAGCGGAGAAATGCGTCTTCATAGGATACCCTAAGGAAAACATTGGGTATACCTTCTATCACGTAACCAAGGCAAAGTGTTTGTCGAAAGAACAGTTCCTTTCTTGAGAAGGAGTTTCTCTCGAAAGAAGTGAGTGGGAGGAAAGTAGAGCTAGACGAGGTTATTGAACCTTCTCTTGAATTGAGAGTAGCAAGACTGAAATTGTTCCAAAGGCCGCACCAACAATAGAGGAAGCTAATGACAAGGATCATGAAGCTTGGACGATGTCACATCGAACGTCGCAGTTGACAAGGTCGCGTGACCTCCCGAGTGGTACGGCAACTGTCTTGACTGTCTTGTTGGTAGAAGACAAAGGAACCTACGAACTATGAGGAAGCGATGATGAGCCCAGACGAGAAATGGCTAGAAGCCATGAAATCCAATTGGGATCCATGAGCGAAAACCAAGTATGGACTTTGGTGGACCCTCCTAGCGACCGAAAGGCCGTTGAGTGCAAATGGATATTCAAGAAGAAAACGGACGCGGATGGTAATGTTACCGTCTATAAAGCACGGCTTGTCGCAAAAGCACTACAAGGAATATGTCTATATATGACCCTTCATTTTCGTCACAAAATCGTCATAGTAGTCCGTTTATGACGATTCTATGACGATTTTGAGATCGTCAAAGTCGGCGCAAATGAACTATAACGACGATTTTGAAATCGTCATAAACGCCTATGACGATATTGGATCGTCATAACGCCTATGACGATCCAAGATCGCCATGGGCCATCTAGCCAAGCCATTTCGGATCCCACGTGGCCGATCCTACGTGGCAAAATTATGACGAAATGAAATTGTCGTAATGTGAATTCAGCCCGTCCATTCGATACTTATATGGGCCAAGCCCAATAATTCAAATTTTTATTTCTAGGTCATGGCCTTTTACATCGCTTTTTTGGGCTCACTTTGTAGGATCAATTTTTCATTCTATTTTTCAGCATTTTATTGCCAATATTATTTGGGCCCTAGACTTTTACAATCCTTTTATTATTTGGTACTACTTATTTTTTGATTTCACCTTTTTCCGTAATTCATTTTCCACCAAAATATCTCTCGATCCAACACCAAGAATTGGCCATAGCCTTGTCACAATATTTGATACGTAACATTACATCAACTAGTCATGCTCAATTTTACTAAATAAATATTCTTATCACAGATACAAATGAACTGACTTTGGAATAGCGATACTATATGCACTCATTACATCAAAATAAATTTCAGTTCACAAACAGAGTTGCATAAGGCATCGCTTCTTCCATCTAGGCTTCAATCATATCGTCGAACTTGTGTCTTGATCATCCGAATAAAGACCAAGATATCACCATGAAATTATTCACAAAATAAAAAGAGTAAGAAAGCATTCAAAAAATAGGTTCCTTTATGGTCACCTAAATTGACAAATACTATCTAGAATACAACCGAATTTAGCAAGATCAATCTTTCACCGTAAAAAGCAATTTTTCATTGAACATTTCATTGATATTTAATAACATTTGATGTTCAAAGACGCAGTAGTGGCATTCATAAACAATTTTACAGAGCTAATCCAACGAAAATAATATACAAAACAGTTGATCTAACCAAGCACACAACTAAGAAGAGCCAATTTTGGTCACACAACTAGCAGCTTGGCAAAAGTAGGAATTTCTAGGAATGGAGAGCCTAGCTTACAAGGGGAGAGACAGATGGAGCCCACTTACAAGGGGAGATAGCAGACACACTCATGTAAAATCAAGCCTTTTGTAGATGTGGATCCAATCATAAATTGGTGAAGTTATAGTTATAGGCCACAACATACTACAGATCCTCACCCTGTAGATAACCTAACTATACATCCTGCTCAATCTCTTAGTGTTCATTCTATTTCGATATATAGCCATGCAAGCAATGTGTCTAGCTATGCTATAACAAAGAAGCAAAATAGAAGTAGGGTTATCTTGGCACAACAAAGGTACAATCACATGAGTCATGCTATACCTTCCAAGCGTGGACTCCTTCGATGTTGTAGTTGGCGGCGTGCACTCATCCTCCAGCTTCCCTAAAAGATAAGGCGTTGTGGTATGCGGGCACACCGCAGTTATAGAACATGCCACCATATGATTAGCCATTAAGGAAGTCATGCTGCAAGTGTGCAAATTAATTGAAGAAACCACAGAGCTTGATAGATCAAGATGCCCCACCACATGAAAACTTGATAGATCCAAAATGGAAGACAATACTTTTAGAAAAGGCATGGAACTTTGACCATCATATAGTATATTGCACATGAACACGAGCTATGTACCAAAGAGCTATAAACAGCAGCCATGTATCCATAATATACAAACATAAGCTATGTACCAAAGACTGCTCATCGATGCACAATTAAGTAGAAAGCAAACATGTGACATTTTATTTAGACGACATCCAAATGGTTGTTTGTATGTGATTATTCAAGACTTAATTTTAGTTCATCTCACCTTCCCGCCTTGTTCTAAATCCGTCCTACCACATGTTCCATTTAATCACCATGCCTTGTTGTCATCAAAAAACACTCTCACGATGCTTCTGGCATTATATGGGATACAGAAAAAAATTAGAGTTAGAGAGCTAGCACAACTTTCAGGGGTAACAATCAGGGAGACATAAAGATGCCATGCATTTATTCTGGATAAGAGATACTTGCATGAAAATATTAAGTGTTTAAGGGTCCATCTAGTCGTTGATTTCCAAACATTTAATCAAGCCACTGGATTCATAGAATATGACAGGTCTAAATGATGAGTGTGGGAAGAATGGAGTGAACGGCATACATGGGACATCTAGATATAAAAAACAATAATCACAACATATAAGTTTTATCTACACAATTAATTGTGTGAAAATAACAGTCACTGGTACAAACAAACAAGAATTATGCAATCGAGGTGCTCAAAAGAAAACATTACTCTCCTACTAGATTCATTAAGAACACCCAACCAATGGGATTTTACATCAAGAACGCCTACCAATGGGATGCAACAAAGACTCCAAATGGAATGTAACAGAGACTCCAAAGTCTCATAAAGAGTAAACACTGGTTAAATACATAGGGATGAGAAACTAAAACAAGTATGTCATGATTTTCCTACAAGAGAGAATACAGAGGACCTCCAAGTCAATTAAAACATGGTTTGCATGTATCATGAAGAAGAAAAGCAGCGGCAAGCAAATCAAACAAGTAATAAAGATAACAGGATAGACTAAAGACTTATCTAATCCAGAGAGATCGAGAAGCATGCCATGGATAGGAATGGCAATAGGTTTGCCCCTCGGGGACTTCCATTTCGCTTGTCCTTGTGCAATCAAAGTCCCTATCCCCGCCTATCTCGCCGTTGCACATCATAGTGGACATGGTAGATTTGCAAATGAGAAAGGATTTTAGTATAGCATCACACAAGGTACAAATTATATAGGATGTCACATAGCGTAGAATAGGATAGGCGCTTAACTAATCGCATGTGTGCTATTATCAAGCAATGTAGACCCAACAATATAGCAAAGAAAACTCATAGAATAATAATAATTAAAAGCCCAGTTGCCATTTGAGTACTAAGGAGATCATCTAGTTATTTGAGTGAAGTGACAGATTTGCAACATTCTGAGCACATATTACCTTCATCGACCTTATTTGTTTCAAGACACACAAAAAACAAAGGACTCGATACAATAAGATGTGACCACACACCTATAATAAGTGCAAAAGATTATAGACATTGATGTGTGCGACAAAACAACCTTGGCATGCTATGTACTATCGACCGAAGGTGTTGCATGTATCTTTGAATGTCACATGTCAATTAAAAATATATGCCAAAGAACATTGTCAACACTAGTAATATTTTGTTCTTATTATCGATGTTACCATGAGTCATAATCAAACCACAAAGAAATAAAGGAGCTATTATGCTCTTGTAACAGGAGATGCAAATAATGAAGCTAACAGGAACAACATCTTATTAACAAAATCAAAACAACATTATTACAACCTCTTCTTTTTAACAGATCACACTTTACATATGACAACCACCAGAATGGAATCCGGAAGAACCAAGTAAGTATGCAAAACAATATCATGCAAAGATCGACATAATGGGATGATACAATGTACCTATTCCACTATCAGTCATAATTAGCTATTGGTAATACAACAACCCATATTTATAGGCATGAACTAACAAGAACACATGACAGAACTATCTCAATAAGGTTTCTGTGCCACAGTGGAGATGCACCGAGAATTGCATCTAGCGCAACAAGGTTTGTAGGCAGGAGATGCAAAACACAAGTTCTGTCGCATGATCATATCTAGGTGTTAAGTACTTGCCTTTACAGGTTGATGGCCTCGATCTCGGTGATGCGGGTTGTCAAGGCCGATCTTGTTGACGGCGAGTTACTGAGGAGGTGAATACCACGTCGAAGATGGATGACTCGATGATGTTCCCTGTGGTGTGAAGGTTCCTCCTAGTCTGCCCGCCCCATTCGCCGATCCTCCTAGGTTCCTCCTAGGCCACCCTCGATCTGGCGCCCACGCCGCCGCCTTGATTGGGTCCCCATATGCCGTCAGCCGCTCGATCCGGCACTAGGATGTGCCCAATTGCCGTTAGCCGAAGTCCGACGCCCCGACCGGAAAAGCGACAAGAAAATGTGAGATCAGCAATCAAAGCCGAGATGTTGGATGTGTTCTCGCCATGCTCGATGCGTGCCGTGATGCTCACCGATCCCGTGGAGCTACACGGCCGTAATCACGCCGGCGACGGCCGGGATTCCAGATCCGCGACATCGAGGTCACCGACGTCCGCACATAGAGCTTGGTGGCTCTCCCAGCGCAATCACCGTGCCATGCGGCTACACCCACTGCCAACCATGGAGCACCGCCGCCATCTACTAGGGCACTATCGAGGCCTAAGCGCCGATCCGCAGTATCGAGGAGGATACCGCAGCCGCCATAGGGATCTGCGGGCATCGAGGTCACCACCGTGGCCATCGAGGTGCGGTGAGGAGAGGAGGATAGTGGTGGTCTTTGTGGATCCATCGGAGGAGAAGCGAGAGAGAAAGACCGTGTGGCGGGGAGAGATAAGGGTTAGGGTTAGAGGATAGAGGGTCGCTGGTGTGCGCCAAATATTTGCCACTATGCGCGCGCTGGATGCCAGGTCACCGATCCACACAACAAGTTTCCATACTTCACCATCCATCCGTTCATTATGTTTACATCCTACGGATGATATTGACCTTCTCTAATATCTCAACCTCTCTAGAAATTATGACGATTTTGTCCATAGAAATTATGACGTTTTTCACAAAATCGTCATAGTTTAATAAGGATTTGGCCCTCCCAAATAGCTTACGACCATCTAGTGTAGAATCGTCATAAATTTATGACGATTTCATTCAGGGTCACTACCAAAACGTCATAGTTTGACACATTTCTTGTAGTGAAGGTTTTCGACAAGTTCAAGGTGTTGACTACGATGAGACTTTCTCTCCCGTAGCAATGTTTAAGTCCATTCGGATTTTATTAGTAATTGCTGCGTTTCATGATTATGAAATATGGCAGATGGATGTCAAGACTGCTTTCCTCAATGGGAACATTGATGAAGAGTTGTATATGATGCAACCCGAAGGTTTTGTCGATCCTAAGGATGCTAGTAAAGTATGCAAACTTCATTGCCCATTTATGGATCAAGCAAGCATCTCGGAGTTGGAACCTTCGTTTTGATCAAGTGATCAAGAGCTTTGGATTTGTTCCAAATTGCTACGAAGCTTGTATCTACAAGAAAGTGAGTGGGAGCTCGGTGACGTTTCTGGTACTGTATGTGGATGACATATTGATTATCGGAAATGACATCAACATTCTTAACGATGTGAAGAGTTATTTGAACAAGTGTTTTGTTGGGAATATGCCCTAGAGGCAATCATGTATGATGAGATTTCCCATTGTATTCATAAAGTTATTAAGTAGTCCTTGTATAAACATCTGATGTGTATCATTGAATATGTGATTCAGTTGTGGAACTATGCATTCATGTTGTTTGTACTAAATATCCTTGGTCATTGAGGTTGTGCTGGACACACAACTTAGACCAATGTGAAAGTTGGCTTGATGACCTTCGCCCACTTGTCATGGGCATGGAGATGCTATTCCAACTTACAGACTAGGCTAAAGAGTTTAGCGAGTCGGATTGACCCATATTGAGGTACAAACGAACTAAGTCGCCATTTGTATATCTCAATCAATGTAATCCTTAGACTGAGGTTGTTGCATAGTCCGAGTTGAGGATCACCGACTTAGGTTCTCACAAACGATCCGTGAATCAAGGCGATTATAAAGGCAGGTGGGGTCGATCGAGAATCAAGCGTGATGTGAATAACCAAGATGGATTTTGCCCTCCACTCGGAGAGATATTCTCTGGGCCTCTCGTGAGATATGATTCGAAGCATGGTTATGCACGACTGCTATGTTAATCGAGGCGATCGACTAAGAGTTAGTCGGGTGAGTCACTTATCTCGGATCGAGAAGAGAGTGACTATTTAAGGGATGACACATATTCGCCTATAGTCCGACAAGGTATATCGTGAGGCAAAAGGGCCTCACGTAAGTCGCATTGGAAAGGCAAGTCGTCATGACTCTTTGGTATTTGGGAGTCGACGCTCGCTAGGAGCCGATGCCGATTGATCGATTGTGAGTTGGACTCTAATCGTGTCCAAGTAACCATGAGCTCGGGGTCACACACTTAAGAGCGGGAGCATGTTCGGATTGGATCGAACATATAACTGCTTG
Organism: Avena longiglumis; assembly: GCA_030063025.1. Classification (NCBI taxonomy): domain Eukaryota; kingdom Viridiplantae; phylum Streptophyta; class Magnoliopsida; order Poales; family Poaceae; genus Avena; species Avena longiglumis. The sequence goes on from CP125976.1 coordinate 32,284,167, forward strand.
GGTTGGACCTAAACCGGATTAGGACTGAGTTAGTGAGTTGGACTCACGGTGACTAATGTTATATGGGCTTTAGTGAATGGGTCGCCGAAAGGAGCCACGCTCACTCCCTATATAGTGGAGCACAAGAACCTAGAAAGGTTAATCGTTGTTCTTAGGTCATTCCATGTGTTGGAAACCCTAGCTCCATAGCAGTCCAACAGAATCTAACCTAGCGATTCGCCACGGCCCTCTTGTAATGCAGTGGATACCAAAGAGGTGTCAAGATCACACTGTGACGATCGGATCGTGAGGACTGATCGCATCAATCGACGCTTCATCAAGAATCGCAAATCGCGGCCTAGTGGTAAACCTCGTGGCCTTCTACCTCAGCTAGGTCTTGGGATCACCACGTTAGAGGAAAAGTTTTTGTTTTATCTCTGCGTGGCCCAACATGTTTTTCAATGAAAGACCTAGGTGAAGCTGCTTATATATTGGGCATCAAGATCTATAGAGATAGACAAAGACGCCTGATAGCTTTAAGCCAGAGTACATACCTAGACAAAGTTCTGAAAAGGTTCGGAATGGATAAGGCAAAGACAGGTTCAAAGGCTCATGTTGTCAGTAAGATATTGAGCAAGGCTCAGTGTCCAGCTACGGTAGATGATAGGGAAGCTATGAGCAAAGTGCCTTATGCCTTATAGGTTCCATCATGTATGCCATCTTTGTGTACTAGACCGATGTGTCCAATGCTCTTAGTTTGATGAGCGATATCAAAGTGATCCAGAGGAACATCGATGTACCGTGAAGAACATCCTAAAGTACCTAAATAGAACTAAAGAAATGTTCTTAGTCTATGGGGGTGATGAACAATGTCGAAAAGGTTCCGATGCTAGTTTCGACAATCGACAAGGATGATTCTAAATCTCGGACAGGATACGCTTATATTTTGAATGGAGGAGCCGTGAGTCGAGAAGTCGCAAGCAAAGCGTGATCGCGGGATCTACAGAGAAGCGGAATACATGGTCACGCAGGCGCCAAGTGAAGGAGTTTGGATCGAAACTTCATCATTGAGCTTGGTGTGGTTCCAAGTGCATTGGACCCATCGAGATATTGTGACAACACCGCGCCATAGCACTCGCTAAGGAACCAAGATATCATCCAAAGACCAAGCATATCAACGCAAGTTTCATATAATCCGAGATTATATAGATGGAGATCAAGATTAGCAAAGTACATACGGATCTCAATGTCGCAGATCCATTGACTAAACCTCTTCCACGTGTAAAACATGATCAACACCTCAAGGCCATGGGTGAGATTGTTGCCAAATGTAAACTAGATTATTGACTCTAGTGCAAGTGGGAGACTGTTGAATTATGCCCTAGAGGTAATAATAAAGATGTTATTATTATAATTCTTGTTCATGATAAAGTTTATATTCCATGCTAGAATTGTATTAAGCGGAAACTTTAATACTTGTGTGGTTTGTGAACAACACCGTGTCCCTATTACGCCTCTATGGACTAGCTCATTGATCAATGATGGTTAAGGTTTCAACCATAGACATGAGTTGTCAATTGATAATGAGATCATATCATTGGGAGAATGATATGGTGGATAGACCCAAACAAAGCGAGCAATTAGATCGTGTCATCGTGTTCGTCTTTGCGGCTTTTCCTATGTCAAATATTGTATTCCTTAGACCATGAGATAATGCAACTCCCTGTACCGGAAGAAAGCTTTGAGGTCATCAAACGTCATCCTATGAGAGGGTGATCATAAAGGTGTCTCTCGTGTGATCGGAAAGTATCTGTGGGTTGTATGTATCGAGATGGAATTTGTCCCTCCCAAGTCGGAGAGATATACTTGCCCACTCGGTAATCGATATCAACACCGCTTGCAAGCATGTGGTTAAGGAGTTAATCACAAAGTGATATCGGATTACAACGAGTAAAGTACTTGTCATCACTACTAGGAAAACGGCTATAGGTAATCAAGACATCCGTGGCTCACATGGTTGAAGTGCCCCACGGCTAAAACAAAGCGTGGCTCACCTGCAGGTGCCCTACTAATAACTATACAACCGGGCGCACATGACCATAGTGCGCCATAGATGTGTGGGCCATGGCCACATGGCCACACGCCAAACATCTCAGAAGATTATAGCCATGTGCGCCACGGTTGTTAGGGTCATCTGTGGCGACGTGCACAGTGCGCCACGCCTGGCGCATGCCCACCTCGCTCAAACGGCCAAACTCGTGGCGCACTCGCCCTAGTGCGCCAGGACTAGGAGCATCTGTGGCGCACTCGCCCTAGTGCGCCATGGTTTAGACTCCTGGCGCACTAGGGCCGTGTGCGCCACGAATGTGTCGATTTTTAGGACAAGACTTTATGTGCACATGTGTGCCCACACATCCACCACCCACACTTCACTTTCCCTTCTTCTTCCTCCTTAGATCTAGTCGGGATCTTCTCCTTCCCACCTCAATTTCTCCATACATTCACCATTTTTAGCATGTAAAACTTGCTTTGGATGTTACATAAGTAATAGAGGAGGTCTCCGGTCTCTCATCTATCCGCTCCCCGACGCAAGACCTCTCCTTTCCATCTTTCTCGCGATCGGTCTCTCATCTCGGTAAGTTGTCCATGTAAGGATGTGTTCATGTGTATATGGATGATGCATGTGCTCATATGTATGTAGATGATCGATGCTCATGATGTGTGTATGTGGAGAGGATCGATGGTCATATGTGTGTGTATATGGAGAGTATCGATGATGCTCATGCATGTGTGTATGGAGAGGATAATGATATGTTCATGTGTGTATGGATCGGTCTCTCTCTCTTGTGTCTGTATGTGAACAAGTTGCCATTTGTTTTGCCAAAATGTTGATTCATTTCCATTTTGGCAAGACTTTGGCATTTCGCAAAGGTCCTAATTTTAGGATAGGTCATGCCAAAATTTTCTATCGACCATTGCATGCATGCATTCATTATGTGGTTCTAATAGACTTCAAAATTGTACCGTGTACATCGTGCAGGCAAAAATGGTCCGCATAATGAGCGAAGGCATTGTGGCTAGATTTTTGAAATGTGCGGCCGACATGATACGAAATAACAAGATATATAAGATGTCCGCGTAAGATGCAAACTCAATCGGGTGATCGACCAGTTCGGGAATCTGCGCACTTGCCCGCCATGGTTTCATGGATGGATACACTCGTTGGATAAGCGATGGCGTAGATGATGGAGACGTGAAGAAGGTGGCCAACATGATGATCATCATCACGGCGAAAACGGGCGAGATGATGAAGAGGCTCTGGAGATGGTGAAGGTGCGAAGGCATCGGATGATGATGATCTAGATGCCGGAGGAGCGATTTACGATGGAACAACGTCGAGTGCGGGACCCTTATGTGCAAGAGCTGCTTCAAGCATTTAGTAACGCCAGGGCTGCCGCTAGAGAGAAAGCCAAGCTTGCAACTTGAGAAAGACGCGTTACTCCATTGTATGAAGGATGCAGCCCGATGATACCCGTTGAATGTAACGCCAAGGCTATGGAGATGAAGGCAAAGCACAAATTGAGCGACGCAAGCTTCGACGATATGATGGCATTCGCACGATCGTCTCCTGAGGGGAACACATGTCCAACTAGTATCGAGGATGCCAAGAAAATCGCTGTCCTCTCGATCTACCGCACGTTAGATATCACGTATGCATCAACGATTGCATCATTTATCGGGCGAGGACGCGGAGAAAACCACATGTCCGGCAGCGCGTGAGTCGATACAAGAAAGGGAAGAAAGCACCGAAAAGTGGTATGGTACTTTCCTATCACCTCGTCGCAGCGCTATTTCATGGACCCTAAGGAAGCAAAGCTCATGCGATGGCATGCGGAAAGGAAGAAGCCAGAGATGATGATGACCGAAAGGATGAGCTGCCGACGCACCCTTCGGATGCTAGCCGCTGGAAAGATTGGACCTCGAATTCCTGTCGGTGGAGATTCGAGGAACATCAGCTTGGTGCAAGCACCGATGGACTCAATCCGCTCGTAGCCGTGAGCAAGACGCACAAAGACTTGGCCCATGTTTGTATGGATGTACAACCTCCCTCCATGGTTGTGCATGAAGAAGAAGTACATACAAATGAGTATGCTAATTCAAGGGCAAACAACTGCACCGACATCAACTGTATCTCGGCTGTTGAAAGAGGAGCTAGCCACGTTATGGGAATCTGAGCCAATACTTACGATGCCGCACAAGATTATTTCACTATGAGAGCCGTTGGTCACTACGGTGCAAGACTATCCAGTTGGGTATATCTCGGGCAGGTTATCCAAGGATTTCTGCGATGCGTTAGGTGCATGGATAACACAAGCTATCTCCAACTAGAGAAAGATCCAGGTCATCGAAATCGTGTTCATGGCGCACCGGAGGTGGCTCGCAAGAATGATCCATGGAGAAAACGTGGAGACCTGTCGATGGCAAATCAGAGACCCGAGGAATCCTGAGCGTAGGAGCAGCGAAGAAGTGGAAGAGTTGCTTTGAAAACTGGAAAGATTGTCCTAAGCCCGAAAGAAGCAAAAGAGGCAGAACAAGACAAGCCGATGAAGGTATGGAAAACAAGGTCTGCTCGAGTTGCCATATCGAAGTTTCTCCGCACGCCTCATAGCCTCGACATCATGCATATCACGAAAAACGTGTAGAGTCCGTCGCCACCATAATCAACATGCCGATAGGACGAAGATGGTCCGAAAGCAAGGCACGACGATATGCTTGGGTATCCGGAAGGAGCTTCACGGAGGACGACTACTCCTAATGATCGTGAAGATGACGATGATCATGAGTCGAGACGACACAAGGTCGCGGAAGGGTAAAAGTTCAAGAAGAACGAATATTACGCCTCCTTCTTGCTTCACTCTAAGCCGTGATGAGATCAAACAGTTTTTCAAGTGCCTTCTAGAGTCAAATTTACGGCCACGCTGGCAAGATAAGCAGATACCTAGACGAGGCGGCAGAGGTTCAGTGGCATGAAGTCTCACGACCGTGCTGCTAATGACGCAGTACTTCCGGTCGCACTAAGAGGGATAATGGACGAGCACGTCTGAAACGTTATTTGGCCTATGCAAGTTTTTCGACGCCATCTCTAGGAAGTAGATTGGCTTGAATCAGCTCGAAGGCTACAGGAGGAGATCGTGGTGATACTATGTGAGCTTGAGGTCTACTTCCCACCCGCATTCTTCGACATTATGGTGCATCCGCTGGTCCATGTCGTGGAGGACATCGTACAACTCGGGCCGATGTTTCTCCGCAGCATGATGGCGTTCGAAAGGATGAACGGACACATCAAAGGATACGTCGCAACAGGTCCCGTCCAGATGGAAGCATAGCCAAGGGCTTTCGTCAAGAGTGCATCTCTTTCGCACGAATTATCTAGACATCGAGAACCCCGCGGTCTTCCCGTCAATGTACACCTTGGCAAGCTCGACGGATCCGTCACCGAGAGGGTCGCCGACATCGCATGCGATTTCGATTTTCGACGCAGACTTTGATCGAGCAAACCTCGCGCTACAAGATTTAGAACTGGTCGATCCTTGCATGTACAAAAGGTTAATCGAGAAGAAGTACAGGACCGGGCATATAGAGGACGCAGGAGAAATAATCAAAGAGCACAACTCAGATTTCACGCGTTGGTTTAGGCAGACGCCCTTGATAATCCCCGCGCCGCATTCTTCTGACACGGAAAAGATCATATTCACCTTGTCGCAGGGACCGATGCAAAACCTGGTGACCTATCAGGCGTATGATATCAACGGCTACACATTCTACACGGAGGAAAAGGACAACAAGTGTGATTATCGTAACTCAGCGTAACGCCGGAATTCTACATCGATGACAACATGAAGGAAAGATTCTACTAAGAATCGAGGAGATCTGGGAGCTCGACTACTGTGGATAAAAGGTGCCGATGTTCCGTGTCAGATGGGCAAAGAGCGTCGAAAGAGAAGACCGGTATTTCACAACCATGGTTATACCCGAAGCAGCCAAATCCAAGGCCGCCGGTGCAAATGTGGCCGCGAAAAATGAACCGTGGGTACTGGCTACCAAAGTGGACCAATGTTTTTTCATTACCGACCCGACAAAGCCTAGCCGTGTTGTCGTGAGGAGAGGAAAAAGAAACATCATCGGAATGGATGGAGTCGCCAACGAGCAAGACTTCACCAAGACGGCGATCCAAAGATTGAAGATGACGACTACGATGCAACAACATACATCACAAGAAGAAAAGGACAACCCTACCCAAAAAGGTAGCCCGCTCGAAGAAGAAACATTAAAGTGCCGGGCTAAATTATTCAACCGCGACAAAGAAGGGAAAAAGATTGTAAAACGCTAGCTCAAAAAAATATTGTAAACGCTATGGTCAAAAAAGATTGTAATATTCATGAACAAAGTATTATGAAATTTAGTTATACTTTAAATCATATTTTGGGCATTTTTGGAATATTATTACTTTTGGGCATTTTTGGAATATTTAAAAGTATTTTAAAATCAAAATAAAACTTCTATGGCATATATCACCACTTTTGGGCATTTTTTGGAATATTTAAAAGTGTTTTATAATCAAAACAAAAAATTGGGGCACCAGGATTCAACCTGGTGCTCTCAAGGTTTAGAATAGAGTGGGCGTAACCAAAGGGATAGGCTAGTATAGTTGTTAGCTAATGGGTCCGTAGTTCTCTTATCCAAGAGTTAGAAGCCGATAGGCGTGGCGCAGCAGAGGCGCCATGATATCCGTAGCGCACTATGGCTCAATGCCACGCCTAAGTCTTTATCCACACGTGTGGCGCCCACCCCCTCTCTCATCCCCATCTCCATCTCTCACCCGAAGCAAGGACCGCCTTTGCCGCTCGATCCGCCGCTGCTCGAGGAGGAGGAGGCCTGCCCGCGAGGAGGAGGAGGTCCAGCACGTGTCCGAGGAGGAGGTCCGCCTGCCTCGGGAGGAGGCCCGTGTCCGAGGAGGAGCAGCCGCTGCGTCTCAGAGGTGGAGGCCGCCGTTCGCCGCCTCGCCCGCCTGCCCGCCTGCCGAGGTGAGCATCTCCTCTCCTCTCTCTCTCTCTCCCTCTCCCTCGAACTAGCTAGCGTAGAGCCCCGCAGACACCCATAGCCCATGCGGCGCGCCAGAGCCTAGCTCGCCGATAGAGCATCTTGGCCTCGCCACGACCAAAGGTGGCTGCCACGGTCATCGCGCCAGCCTCCACCACCGACCCGCAGATGGCGACGGGTTGCGGCGTCTCCTTTGCGCCACGGTGGCCACGGTGTCCATCATCATGCCCTCGATCGCGTGGTGCCGACCGACACCTGCTCGAACGCCTCGCCACCAGATTCGTCGGAGGTGGCGGACAAATAGCGGGAAATGGCGGCTGGAGGTGGCGGACAAATAGTCACTGCCGCTTAAAGCTCTCGCCGCACTTCTTAAAGAAAAAATCAGTTTCACGATAGGACTCACACTCATCGCCAGCCGGCTGCATACGCTAGCAATTTCTTCGATCGGTTAGGAATAACTCGAGCTGCGACTGGTCATTGTTTTCGCATTAGATACGTAGATTAGATTGACGCGCTCGGCCCTATGATGATGGGTCCGCTTTCATGGACGACAAAGAAACATGGCAGGTCCGCATCATCGATCAACTAGTCGCTGCAAACACGCCATGCAGCTTGCTCTATGATCGACGCTACCGCCCTATGACGATGTAGGATCACCCCTGTTTTTCGTAACAAGATACAATGATTATTGGCATGATACCATTATATCCTCATTTGTTTTAGTAGTGCATCTTTAATTTGATCACTTCCCAAGTCCCAACCATGGTAAATAAATCTTCAACTATAACCGACACCATCGTGGTAAAATATATGTGGTATGACCGATAATTTCCAAGGTTGACCATCAGATACAAGAAACTTTCAGATTGTGTGTAGTACTTTTTTAGAACACAGCAGAAAGTGGTGATTACATTATGCATTTGTATTGGGTGATGAGCACATGCTCACCAAGATTTCTTGAAATCACCGCAAGTTCAAATGGTGTCCATTCAAGTTGTAAAAAATCTGAGTACTAAACTCTTGTGAAAATCGAGTACTAAATCACCGCAAGTTCAAATGGTGTCTGATTCTAGCTTAGCTGGTTTCTGTAAGTATGCGTAATAGGTCTTCTGTCAGGGTGCAATATTTGAGAACTAAAGTCTCTTTGTTGGGCATGCTTTACAATACTTGCAAATTGCACAAGTTGCGATAAGAAAATATTCGTATCCGATCAACATCTTGCACCCCATAGGTGGATTATAATACTAATGATGGTTGATAAGTGGTGGAGTAATTAGAAAGAGAGTAGAAGTAGTGGCATGAATTAGCATCCGGGAACTAAAAGAATAAGTTATTTTCTCTCATTCGGGTTATTTCCATCATATGAGCACAACCGAATGATATTTTCTTTTTTCAAGAGACCTAGCGTGCTTTAGTTGATGTAAACATGTATCCTTGGGTTTTAGTTGTCAGTGTATGCTCATATGTGTTATTTTTCTTTTTAAGAGACCTAGCAGGCTTTAGTTATTTTCTTTCCATCATATGGTGCTGGTGAATCCAGATGATATGTAAAAAGCCCATTGCTTGATGTGGCTGGGCATGTTGATGCATTCTTAACCAATGTGTTTTCTACCTAGATGTTTATGTGTTGGTTGTGTTGGCGGATTATCCTATGTGACCAGATTATGTGCTGGTGTTGGCCATTTATTGTGTGTCTGGTTGTGCTGGCTATGATGGCCATTTATTGTGTGCTAGCTATGGCCATATATATGCAGTGTTCTTAGATGAAATGAGTCCCATTTTTGCTTAAATGTTGATTAACTTCCGGATTTTTCCGCATTTAACCAATTATTTGTTTTTATTAGTGCAAAGATGTGTGACAACGACGAGGTGGATGTTCTAAGCGCATCAGAAGGAGAACTCGACCAATAAACAATTGACATTCGGGAGGCCCAATGCTAGAAGACGATGAAGAATACCATCCTTCGGAGAGCGAGGATGATGAGATGGAAGACGGAGGAAGAAGCAAGGAACGGCGGACGATGAAACCACGATGGCGGCGAGGGCACAGGAGTGGTAGCAACCTCCTAAGAAGAAGAAGGACCGGCGCGCCAACACGGTCGGCACCGTGGAGGAAATTATCAAGTGAGCCCAACAGGGTTCCTTTGGAGCCCGCCTTGTCGTCAAAGGTACGGTGGGCAGTGGCGGCGATCACCGACAACCATCTCGATCAACACCGAGAATCTCCGCATAAAGATAATGGCCACTTGCACACCTCTTCGAGAAGTCAGACGCAAGATACAAGTTCCCCGCTATCGTAACACAAATTATCATGGGAACGGTAAAAAATCCGCCCTCACAAAGATGAGCACCGCCGCCACCGGAGAACCCGGATAAAGAAGAAGATCTATAAAGAAGGCAAAAGTCTCGAGGAGATCCAGATTGACCCGCAGATCACCGAAGATCGCCCGGAGTTCAAGGAGAGGTGAATCCGAAGAGCCCTCGCCAATAGTAATCGGGAAAGGTGCCGCAGCGATGAATATAGGTCATCACTATCTCGGATCCGTGGATACGTAACCATGAGGCCAAATGGAATAAGGAGGACGAAGAGTATAGATCCAAGGGATAGAAAACCCTTTACAAATTCGAACCCGCAGGTTCGAACTTCATCAGGCCCGCTACCATGTGGACCCAAAACCAAACAACTCACCGCGGATCCTACGGTGAAGGAATTCGAGGAAATTGTGGTAAGTATAATCTAATTACTCGGATTAACACGATTGCAATCTAATCGATGATCTAAATGATTCATCGTTACTTCTTCCGCAGGAGGAGTAAATTGTTGCTAGTCATGGATCCTGGTTCCTCATACCGTGGGTCGACGGCCACCGCGGATAACCTTTAAGTATGGCGATGAACCGCCAAGAAAATAGAGCCATTGAATAAGTTGTTGTCAGGCCGCCCGGACGGCCTGGGTAAGAATTGGGTGGATCATTTTGGTCCACCGCCGAGGACGCATGTGGCGCTGGCCGGAAGGAGCGAGGAGGAAAACAGAGGTTCAAGAACTTAAGGCACAAGTGGCGCGATCCCGCAGATCGCCCAAGACAACTCGGCAATCACCTTACGCCCTTCCCGCCTACCTTGGTGGAGTCAATAGCGAATGGCGGGTGGTCGAGTAGGGCCGCGCGATTCCAAGCATGGTCGAGCCACCGAACAACGCGCACGATTTAATCAGCGAACACGTGTTCGTGACTCCGCCATAGCACCGCGCCGCAAGTGTTGGTGACTCGCCATCACAAGGCGCTACAACCAACCGCCCTTTATTCTAAGCCCGACACTACATAGGGCGGCCGGTGCTCGATATGCGGTGCCCGCTCTCCAAAAGGAAAAAGGGCAGAAAAGAAAATCTAGCAGCTCGAGCCAGCCGGTGGCGCCAACAACCGCGAATCCGATCAGGTTTCGGACGGGCCACCAAGACCCGAGGGTATTATGTGGAGGATTCATGTGGCGGTGAGCCCATGCTACCTAAGAATTTGCGAAGCTCGCCGCTCGAACTGCAGAGTGTGCATGACGGCCGACGATAGAGAGACGCTTCTATCGGAGAAAGATCCTCGCACCCAGATTCGTGGTTAAGGTGCCACCAGCTTGGGCTTCACGACACCGCCTCATGGATCTGTTCTTCCCGTGGTTCGAGGACATCTTCAATATGTTCCACCTATACCGTGCACTATACCATGGTCTGCCTTTTCTCTCACCGCCACGCAGATCATTAGAGAGAACACACCGCATCGCTATAGTGGACCCTCACTACATGCGTGACGGCTGCTTGTTCCCGAACGACGTCGTGGCCTCGTACCTAAAAAGAATCCTCGTGGCGAACAAGACAAAGGAATACATTCTCGTGCCTTACTTTCCCGAGTAAGTCGTTATTCACCGCCACCGTCGATTGGCTTTATTAGATCATCATCATTCTTTTTCAACACATTCCATTTGAATTTTTTGCGCAGAGATGAACACTTTGACGCTCATCTCCTTATCGCCAAGCATTCCCACGCCATTTATTTCGACTGGGAGTCTAGAAAAGAAGAAAACTACGACAAGATCAAGGAAGTTCGATGATGCTCACCGGCTTTGTCTCGATGGAAGGCACCAGCTTCGGCGTAAGAAGGTCAAGTTCGCAGCACGCCTTCAACCACGTAACGAGTTCCCTGCGTGAAGCGGCCGGAAAACAAGAAGAAGGAAGCCTACTACGCACTCCATCACATGAGGGCTTCCTACTGACCAGAGAATTCTACGCGCATCATCTCAAAAGCAGCAAGCAAAGGCCAAGATCAATGATTCGGATATTAGACAAGAGATGTATCGCATCCAAAGCAGTTTGGGGCAATCATCTTCGTGATGTCATGACTTCGGGGATCTTCTACGAGGAAATATCCCGAATAACCGTGACATAGAAGATCGCCTAGAGATGCAGGGTGACTATAGGAAGTTCATGACGACAGATGCCCTCCTGCCCTAAGCCGAGAAGGCTTGATGTTGTCCTAGTTGTAGTTGCAAACTATAGATGACCTTTGTGTGTGTGTGTGGACGACAAGTGTACTTATCTTATTAGGTTTATGAATCACCGCTACTTATTTTGCTTATTATTATTATATATCAATCAATGCTTGGTTTTTTGCTTACTCTTTGGTTTTTTGCTTACTCTTTGGTTGTTTGACGACAAGTGTGAGTTATTTTTTCTTTTCGAGAATATGCCGATGATTGAAATGTCGTGGCACAATATATATGTGAATGTGCTATGATGGGATGTTAGCCTTGTGATATGCACAAGTCCAGAATTGTGCATCCTACTTGGCTAATCCCATCATAGCATATTCGTGTCCAACGACCTAGCTAGTTATATATGAGGCATTCTTTTCGAGTTATTTTTGTCTTTTCGAGAATATGCCGATGATTGAAATGTCGTGGCAATATATATGTGAATGTGCTATGACGGGATTGTTAGCCTTGTGATATGCACAAGTCCGTGAATTGTGCATCCTACTTGGCTAACATTCCGTCATAAGCATATTCCTGTGTACAACAACCTAGTTATATATGAGGCATTCTTTTCGAGTTATTTTTGTCTTTTCGAGAATATGCCGATGATTGAAATGTCGTGGCACAATATATATGTGAATGTGCTATGACGGATTGTTAGCCTTGTGATATGCACAAGTCCGTGAATTGTGCATCCTACTTGGCTAACATTCCATAAGCATATTCCCGTGTCCAACAACCTAGTTATATATGAGGCATGCTTTTCGAGTTATTTTTGTCTTTTCGAGAATATGCCGATGATTGAAATGTCGTGGCACAATATATATGTGAATGTGCTATGACGGATTGTTAGCCTTGTGATATGCACAAGTCCAGAATTGTGCATCCTACTTGGCTAACAGTCCGTCATAAGCATATTCCCGTGTCCAACAACCTAGTTATATATGAGGCATGCTTTTCGAGTTATTTTTGTCTTTTTCGAGAATATGCCGATGATTGAAATGTCGTGGCACAATATATATGTGAATGTTATGACGGGATTGTTAGCCTTGTGATATGCACAAGTCCGTGAATTGTGCATCCTACTTGGCTAATAAATCCCGTCATAAGCATATTCCTATGTCCAACAACCTAGTGATATATGAGGCATGCTTTTTGAGTTTGCTCCTTTTGATTTAAGAGTACTTTCTATAAGTGTATCTTCATATGCGACTTTAATTATACATGTTTTTTCAATCACCGGTTAGTTATTATTGTCAACTTGTATGACGTGGTACGTCGTGTACAAGGGACGGGTTCCTGAGTCTACGATGATTGGGAAGATCGCGGAGATAGGTGCACCATTTCAGCGGCAATAGCTACAAAGGGTACAACACTATGGCGAGGCGGAAGCTAGATACACGCTATCTAGCGGTAGTTAGGACAAGGAACCGGATGAAGACCTACACCTTCGTCAGCGGTGATCATGCTTATCTTCTTTGGTTATTTATCCCGCTTGTGTCTAGCTAGCTAGTTTAGATGTCTAGGCGAGCTTCCCGAGCTCTAACTTGTTCGATCGACACATGTATTCGCATGTCACCAACTACTACTTTGTAACATGATCAAAACAATGTAACTTGGACTATGTATTCATGTATGAGACTTATCTATATGTATTTGTTTCAATCTTGTTTTTCATATTGAGTATTTATATATATAATTGTATATCTTGTATCCGTGTGTATATCTGTAATATTGTATATAATCAGATTGCATATAATCTGGCTTGGAAATTAAAAAAAACAAAAATACATCTGGCGCACATGGTCTACCTTATGTATGACTACACCCAAAGCGCATGGATGTTTAGTGGCGCACCAGGTAGCGCCACGTAAGATCCAAGGGTAGCGCACCACGCCAAACTTCGGCACACTAGGAGGTGCGCGCCTATCTCTACACAACCGGGCGATTAGGCAAAGGCGCCACGAGAGATAGCCGCCGAAGGCCGTGGCGCATCGCAGTGCGCCATGATGATGGTTTCAGCGCCACTAAAGGCCGCTTTTCCTAGTAGTGTGAACGAGATTGAACTAGGTATGACGGCATACGATCGAATCTTGGGCAAGTAAAATATCGCGAGACGAAGGGAATATATATATGATATTGATTGAATCTCGCATCGTGGTTCATCCGATATGATCATCGATGAATGTGTGGGAGTCAATATGGGTGCCTGCACTTCGCGTTGATTATTGATAGAAGATCATGTCCATATTCTCGAACCCGCAGGTCACACACTTAACGATCTCGACGCTAGGATAGATTGGATAATTGGTTTATGAATTTTTGTTCGGAGTCTCGGATGGGATCCGGATATCACGAGAGGTTCCTAATGGTCCGGAGAATAAGATTCATATAAAGGCAGTTTTTGGAGTTCGAATTGTTAAGTTAATAGGTATTGTACCGAAGCTTCTAGAACCTTCCTAAGGGGACCAATGTGGCCCCACCTTCCGGGAGGGGCATGGGCCTATGAGGGAGTGTCCTCACGCATTGGGCAGGGCACAAGGCCCCATAGGGCCCAAATGATCCTAGATAAGTTTAAACTCGTTTAAACTAGAGATAGGATTTCTAGATAAGGAGAGTTTAAATCGCTTAAACTAGAGATAGGATTTCTAGATAAGGGAGAGTTTAAATTGTTTAAACTAGAGATAGGCTTGGAGGAGGGAAAGGCTGTCCGCCCCCTCTATATAGAGGTGGTGCGCCTCCCTACTACTCCACACCTTCCTCCAAGCCCTAGCCGCCTTACCTTCCTCTCCCTCCCGATCGCTTGTAGGCGAAGCCTGCAGCAGAAATTCTCCACCATATACACCACGCCGTGTTGTAGATACAATCTATCTCTCCACCATACTCGCTGGTCCGAGGAAGGAGGAGACGCCGAGGTGCGCACGCGGTGCATCTCACGGAGGCACCGCCACTTGTGGTGCTAGATCGGATCGGATCGCGAGGAGGAGAAGCGAGTACGACTACATCACCCACGCCCGACGAACGCTCACTGTCGAATCTTCAAGGTTATGAAGATCTAATCCAATCTCTCTCGTTGTTTGCATCTCCTAGATTAGATCTTAGCTTTCCCTCTGTTCGCTCCGTAGAAAATTTTGATTTACTATGCCGCGAAACCCTTCAGTTTGGATCATCAAGACAGAGGTAATAATAATGAAGGGATCCCTCAGACTTTATTCATGAGATGATCGAGAGATCATACAATTGTTTAGAAGGGTATCGTCGAGTTCAGCGAGACCATATGAACCTAAGGCTTAAGGATAAAGGCTAATAGCTATGACATAGGCATAGATAGCATGTCCCTTCCAAGAGAATGTCCTCTAGTATATATAGCCATCGGATGTGTAAGAGTCATCGCTAGGCCTTCGTATTGCCTTGCACGGTGAGTTGATATTTGATCTCCCTTCAATGTACGTCAGGTGGCCGGAATACTTCAGAAAATCTTCTTGCAGCACGGCAGGCCAGGGTGGTTGAAAGCTTTTGGATATGGGCCTTCGAGTCATGGGAGTAGAGGTCCTCGTGGGAAGGATAGTGGGGGTAAGGTCCGTGTAATATATATGCCTTAATCCAGCCATCACAGACAATAGTTGTAAAGAATCCTGATGTAAATGATTACCATTGATTTAGATAAGGGTCAATAAATACTTTACACGCCCCTCAATTTTGTTGTTGATCTCCAAATGCTCCAATTTAGAAAATGTTGAATGTTAGCATTATCTTCCTTTTGATCACAAGGATTTTGCGGCTATGACCTGAAGGAAATGTGCCCTAGAGGCAAATAATAAAGGAGTTTATTATCATATTTCATTAGTTCATAATAGTTTTATATCATGCTATAGCTATATCAATAGGAAATTCTGATATAGGTGTGATATGCAAACAAACCTAGGTCCCTAGTAGACTCTATTTAACTAGTTCATTGGTCAATGGATGATCAAGGTTTCTGATCATGTTGGTGCTTTGACACCTATTGACAATGAAGCCATATTATTGGAGAATGAGATGGTGGACAGTTCCACAGATGATTGTTACAACACAATCATATCATAAAGTTCACAATTTCAATTGTCAGAAATATAATGACTTGTTCCTCAGACCATGAGACCATATTTAATCATTGTCACCTAAGAGTGCTTAGAGAGCATCAAATGTCAGTCCATGAAACGGTGATTATAAAGGTGTGATCAAGTACTCGGAGCAACAGGTTGAGGTGTATGTGTCAAGAGTGGGATTTATACATCCGTGTGATCTAAGATACTCTGGGCCCACTCGGATAAGTTATATCTAATATGTTGCACAACATGTGACTAGGTCACGGGGATATCACTTATCGGTACGAGTAAAGTATCATTTGTCGGTAACGAGGTTGAACCCGACATGGTGATGTCGATGATCAAATTTCGGACAATGCAAGTATCACAGAGACAAAAGAAATATGACTCATTATTTAAGGTTTGACACGGTGGAGACTCGTGGAGTGCATAGGGGTCATCATGGGCATCTCGGTCCCGCTGTTGATCATTGATCATGTTTATGACATTCTCGAACTGTAGGGATGCACACTTAAGGGCATTATGATGCTTATAGATCTACCCATAAGAAGGAACCCCGAAAGATAGAGAAACCGAAATTATTTAGGAGATTTGAAGTTGTTCGGAGAAAGAAAGAAGGAAAAAGGACTGAAAGGAGTTTCAGATAAACGGGAATTTAAATATACATTTATTATATGTTAATTATGAATTAATATATTCTAAATAATATTTAAATTAAGATTTATAAAGTAACTTTTTTTATTAGAGCCAAATCCCTGAGGGAATTAACCTAAAATAAAAGCTGCAGGAAAAAAGGAAAAAAAAGAGCAGAGAAACAGCCCGCGAGGGCGGCAAATAAGTTGCCTCCTGTAGGGGTCGTAGCATGGAAAACAAAAAATTCTACCGCATGCACACAAACAGGCCAAGATCTATCTATTATATTGTAGCAACGAGGCGATCAAATTACTCACCCTTGAAGATTCCAAAGCGGTTAACGAGAGCAGATTCTCGTGGGTGATGTAGTCGTACACTTGCCGATCTCAAGATCGCGTAGACGATCCTTCCGGCACTGCATTCCGGCAGTGCTTCTGCAGTCGGTCACACGTTTGATACCCGATGAGGATATTCCTCTCCCTTGTTCTAAGAGGCAGCGGAGGTTGTAGTTCTCCCCTCGTGATTCCGACAGCACGACGGCGTAGTGTCGGAAGTAGAGGGAAAATACTGCAGGGCTTCGCCTAAGACGGAGTAGGTTATGGTGGATCTAGGGTTTCCGGCGATCTAGAGTTTAGAGGTCCAGAGAGGAGGAGGCATGGCCGGCGTCGGCTAGGGCAGCGATAGCGAGCCGGCGGCGATGCTAGGTGGCGGCGCGGCGGAGGCGAGCGGCGGCGCGACTTGGTGGGGAGGGATGGTTGTGTGGTCTTGGGGCACCCCCTCCCCTCTATTTATGAGAGGGAGGGCAGCTTGGGAGAGGGGAGTTTGAATCCTTCCCCAACTCCCTCTCCTAGTTGGCTTGTGGTGGAGGGAAAGAAGGATTCTTTCCTTCCTCCACTAGGATACATTGTCCCAGTTTGACTTTTCAAACTCGTCTTTTGACTTTCAATTTTGGAGCTTTATTTCTTTCTTGCAAATGCCCAACCAAGTGATCTAGGACATGACTCAATCATTCCACTTATCCATGACACATTCATGTACCCTTCCCCTTCCGGTCCGGTGAACCTTCTAGACCCTTCTAGAACCTCTCCGATGAAATCATCGGAATCATTCCTGAACTCCGGAATTGGACTTTCTGTAACATCCCAGCATTTAGGAACCAACGAAAGGTAGATTTAGGAATCTGTGCAATTGCATGCATTCATATGTAAAAATGTGGGTAAAATTTTCGCCAAATAAAAACTTAAAGTGATCAAAGTTTCTTTCACTCTTTAAGTTTAGGAATAGCCTTGGAGAATGATCGTTATAAACTTTGACATGATCTTTATGGATTAGTGAGTGTTGGGAAAAGAATTTGAATTCAAATTTAGGATTTGCAATTACATTGTAAAATAATGAAATTGTGATTTAGTAATATCATATAATTAAGAAACAATAAATAGTAACCAGAAACTCTATGTAAGATTGATAATTAAATAAAAGAATATTTATTTCATATAATCATTTCATCAATAAGTTACAAAATGTAACTTACAAAGTTAATAAAGAATCTTTACAAGAGTGAAATTACAAAAAACGGAAATTACATTATTATTAAACTATTATATCTTTATTACAAAAGAATAAAAAATAAAGATTACAAAGGAACTATTCTATCTAAAATTACACCTATTCTAATCTTGAATCTTCAAGCTTTGTACCTGCAAAACAAAGAAAAAACAAAAAGAAAGAAAATAAAGGTTAAGATATTTTTACTCTCAGTAGTGACAGTGAGATGCACGGTTCCACTTTACATCATTGAGTAAATCTTTAGGGGCAAGTTTCACCAATATGAAAGAATTAAATCTTTCATAATTAATAAGCCATAAGTCAAATGATTACAATCAGTAATAGGGGCAAGTTTCACCAGGCAGATAAATGTAGTCAGATAAAAGGGTAAATCACCTCCCTGAGCATATCCATAAGGATGCAACAGACACACAAGCAGCTTACACACCTAAATGCATGGTGTGTGCTGTCAACACAGCCACAACTGTCGACACAACCAAAAAGAGCTCAACACAGTCGTGGGCAAGCACCACAACACCATTTCCTAGCACATACACACCAAGCATCAGCAGTATAGCCACAACAAACCAAACCAAACCAACCACACACCAGATCATCCCAATACTCACCAAGATGGTGACATAAGTGTGGCATCCCGCAAAACCACTACTAGAAAATCGCGGTGTTTTTGTGCATTGCATCACCATGACATCATCATGCATCTTTGGCTCTCAGAATATTGTAGCTAAAAACTATTTTTGTCTGATAGAATACCTCTTCTCTTATTTCAAAACAAGTCTTATAATTATCTGTTAAATTAATTGCCTAAAAAATATTTTGCTAAAAAGATTTAAAAGAAGACAACACCATAAATATTTTACAAACTAATAAAACCCAAACCCTAATCTATTCCTACCCAAACCTAGTCTACCCACCAACCACAGCTTGCCACCTCACCGTCCCTCCACCTCAGCACTCAACCATCCACCTCACCAATCCCAGACCCACTCCCACCCTGCTGGCCCACCAGCCACCAGCTGCCCTAGACCCCACACACGCCACCTCCCTCTGCCCCACACGCCCCACGCCACCTTCCGCCTGGGCCCCACCGCACACCGCACCCACCGCCTGCTCTCTCCTGCCGCCACAGCACACTCACGCACACAGCAACCCACCTCCCTGGCCGCTCCCTGCCAGCCCGGACCCACCCCTGGACCCCACCGCCCACCAACCCACTCCCACCCCGACGCGACCTCCCACCTCGCCCCGCTCTCCCTTGGCCCCACTTGCCAGCGCCCCACCCCGCGGGTCCCTCTCCACGCCTCCTCCCGCACGGATCCTCTCTCCCCCACCTCTCGCCTCGCCTCCCTCCCTCCGCCTCTCCGCACCGCCTCTCTGCACCACCACGTCCGCCGGCGACCACCTTCCCCACCGACGCGCCGCCCGACCTCTCCTCTTCCTCCCACCGACGCCCACCGGCCGCCAACCGCTTCGCCACCGCCAAGGCTCCCTAGCCTCAAGACGCCTCCAGTGACGCCGCCCACCGTCGCACTCTCTGCAAGCCCCGCTCCCAAGCTCGTCACCGCCGCTTACCTCGCCTCGCCTCCTCACACCCCGGCTCACACTATCGCCTCCGCGCCGCCAGGACGCCTCGCGCTAGCCGCCTACAGCGCCTCGCCGCCTCTGCCAGCCTCCTCTCTCGACCTTAGTCGCCTCCTCTGCAACCACCACAAGCATCGCCACGCTCACCACGACGGAGCCACATCCTGCGGCCCTCCCAGCGCCCACGCCTTCTCCGAACGCCACCGTGATTCGCCGTGTCGGGACTCTGCCACCACTGCGTGCAGCGTCACCTTCGCCAGGCCGCCAGCGTTTCGTACTCATCGCCGGCTTCGCTCGCCTCTGCTGGCCCTCGTGCTTCTCCGCTTATCGCCCTACATTGCATGGTCACGAACGCCTTCCCTATCCGTTGTCCCGCCAGCATCCGACGCTCGCCCTAGCTTCCAACCTTTCGATACTAGCGTGCCTCGACGAATCCATGTTCATGCCTGGTTATGTGCGTGTCTACCTCTAATCTTGCATCTGTGTGTTGGTCCTATGGAAATTTTGGTGTTGGAGGTGGAGCCGATGGTGTGATGGAGTGAGTTTTTGGTGATGCTGTGTTGGAGTGGCATGAATGAAAATCGAGGTAGTGTGTCGCAGAATACTCGTGTCTGACACAAGAACACCATCGTCAATGAAGCTGGAACCTCAAGTACGCCGACATGAACTGAAGGATGTCGGACGCCAAGTTCCCTTCACAGACCCTAATTCATCGAGACCTCAAGTGCGCCGACACGGATTCAAAGAACGACCCCGGATCCAAATCCTGAAGCCCCAACCCGAAGACCGATCCCGTACCCGGCGCCACGCCAACTGCTTCTTCTCGGAACCGAAGACCATCGGTCAAGTTCACCACCGACAAAAGACGGACGACAAGTTCTACTTCACGGGCACCGAGCGTCAAGATCGCCTTCACGGGATACCGCAAGACATCCTTCCCGGGATTTGAAGACCGAACCCTCGGCACGCCAAGACCTTCTCCTCGGGACGCCATGATCTCCTTCACAGATCCGAAGACCCTAAAATCCCGGATTCCGAACCTCGTTTCCCGTCGAACCGATCCTCAACCGAACCCCGAACCCCCGGAACCAAGATCTGCCGAACCCTAATGTGTGACCCCTTTTCTCGAGCCCTATTTTATAAATGTAATATCAAATTGTTGCATATTAAATTGTTCATGCATGCATACTTGTCTGTGGTTTGGGGGCCTTATGTCGATTCACCTAAATTAAATATGAGGCCCATATGCGGGCAAATCTAGTCTTATATTGGCCCCATTTAAATTTGTGTAGCGAACCAGTGCTATCTTTTGCCTGTTAAGACAACATTTAATTTGCGGGGTATCTAAATAACTTGAACCGTTTAATTAATTGTCGGGGCCCCGGTTCCGCTTAATATTGCCTAAATGCATCGCATCTTTGCCATGCCATACATCATACATGCATCATGCCCGATCTTTTGCCGTAGTATTAAATAGTGCATCCGGTGTGTCTTCTAGTGTTTTGATTCTTCGCGGATAAGGCCGTTGAGTTGATGCGAGTGTCGACCCGATCTTCGGGTGAACCTTCGACAATGTTTTCAGGCGAGCATCTCCCCCTTTCTACCTATCTTACTTTTATAGTATTTATTCCCTCCTGTTGATCTATTGCTATCTGTGTTGCGATGCTCTAGTTTTCGTACCCGTGATATCCCTTGCCGCCGTATATTGCCTTGGACACATCCTATTACCTGTTGTGTGGTAGATAGTTGGACTTATGCGTAGTCGCTTGCTCAAGTGTTGTTGCGTGTCGCCCAAGACCACGCTTGTTGGAGTGTTGCCGCATGTATAAGGTTGGAGATGATCATGGCTTTCATTATCGCTTACTTTAATTACTGTTTAACAACTAAAATTGAAGTAGGTAAATGCAGAGGCACAGTGGGCAATAGATGTTATTTGGTTGTTAATCATCCACTTGTGTCCGAGGGACCCCAGTACTTGATACTGCTCCTTGAATTTTCGCGCTATCCACATCTGGGAGGATTATGGGACCCCCCTGAGCCAGAGCTTAATTCAGTCTTATTTCTTGGGGCCACAAACTAGTTTGAGGTTTTATTTACTATCCTATACCTATGCCATGCTTTATCGCTTTATTTACGATTGTGCGAGGAGCACCTGTATCGCTTAGGTAAGCGAAGTGTTTTTCGGTATCGACAAGCCTAGTTTTGGGTTCCCGAATACATGTACCATCGCGCAAACCTTGAGTCCGTCTCGAGTCGGCTAACTTCGCTATGGATGTACTCAATGGGGTGCCCCTGAAATAATTCTCAATCCTGTGATTGCTTTGTCGTGAAGGCCTCGGGTTTTGATTTGGTTTTTCCGAGGTTGATCGAGTGTGTGTTGCTATTTGTGCACCCGCAGGTAAAACTTTTCAAAGCCGTGTCCGCGGTTATGGACGACTTGGAGCACAAGATTCTCGATCATAGACAACTATAACTAAAGTAGCACTATAAATTTGACTTTATAATGACTAGTAATCAGCTTCACTATAATGGAATGGCTAAATAAAACTGCCCACAATTGCTTGTTTGGGTTGTCGCTTGCGACCATTGTATCTGACTAGTAAGTATTGCAACTATAACGGGATGGCTAAATAAAAGTACCAACAACTGTTGGGTTTTGGGGTTATCTCATGCTATTTGTATCTGATTAGTAAGTGTTGCAACTATAACGGTATGGTTAACTAAAAGTGCCCACTGCTTATTTTATCAGGATGATTACCTATACCTGACTAGTAATTGCTGCAATGATAACTGTATAAATAAAACTGCCAACTGTGTGAGTTCCTCGATTGACTTCCTCGTTTGGTCTCGAGGGGGAATACCAGGATGGGTTTGTTTGGTGTAAGATTCAGGTTGGATCCGAATAGCTCTTTCTTATCCCTCTCTGATACCCGTCAGTTGTATCGAGTCTCTATAGGTTGTTTAGCGCATGCTGCTGCTGCCGCTTCAGTTCACCATACCTATGTAGGCGAGGACCGCCGAATTCTAGCCTCGCTGCAATCGCCTCAAATCGACCGCTCTTCTTTTTCCTTTTCCCTTCGCCGCACCCCTTTGTTTAAGCAGGTTTTGAGATCGACGTCGTTAGCGTGGTTACCCTTCCGCTTGGCTCAGGGTTATGGACGCCATTGGTTATTCTTCGTGGCTCTTAGCCCCATTTGCATCTTGTCCGTAGCTGGACGCCTATCGCTTTCAAGGTGATTTGGATCTTTGTTCTCAGTATATATATTCTTGACTCATGGAGTCGTGTTGTATATATATCTGCCTGTGGGTCCCATCGAGGACTGTTGTGTAATGTTATTACTGCTTTCCACCCGCATTTAAAGTGCTGGTGGGCACCTTGAATCGCTTTCTATGCGTTTGGGAATTGCTGAAACTTGCATAGGGTCGATTCTAAGGGTGTTACAGAGTGGTATCAGAGCTCAGCAGTTGCGATACCCCACAAGTCCAGCCTGTAGGATATCCTAGCTAACGGCCGAAGTAGAGTGTCAAAAACTATTTTGCAAAATCGGTTGGATAGATCTGATTAGGTCTGCTTTTACTCCTTACCCCTCTGTTATTCTCCTCTTACCTCTACGTGTTTCGAATCCGCTCTCTTCTCTTTCTTCGAGTCCAGGAAATTCTCGTGGTTGGGTTTCGTCGTACCTTCAGGGTTTCGCTTCCTCTTCTGGTAACGATGCTTCTACATCTGGTCTTCATGCTATCCGAGGAATCCTTCATCTGGTGGACTTCTCTTTGTTCCTTCTCGTGCCTTCCGGTGTTTTCCGACGCGACGACATCATCTACGCTAGATCCGATGCAGAGTCTGCATCCCTCCTTTGTTTCCGAACCTCGCTTGTCGAGATCTTTAGTCTAATTCTGAGAGTTGGTTGCATAGTTTCCTATTCATGTGCAGGGCAATGCTTTGGGTGCGCGATGGACTGATCACCATCCGACTACTCTTATCATTCGCTCTTGCACCTTGAATGGTGAATCATTGCAGTTATACTCCTTCCGCGAAAGTTAGAGGTGGCTTTATTTGTGGATACCTCTACCGTCGCCCTTTGTTCCCGGAGTGCTCTCTTGACGGTCACGGACAACGACCTCTTGTTAGTGGTGTCGCGAGGATCTACACGAAGCGCGAAGGATTAGATCGTCGGCCTTCTTCCCTGTACCATGAGGCGGATCTCGAGGGCGAGATCCATTGTTAGTGGTGTCGAATTGTGGCATCCCGCAAAACCACTACTAGAAAATCGCGGTGTTTTTGTGCATTGCATCACCATGACATCATCATGCATCTTTGGCTCTCAGAATATTATAGCTAAAAACTATTTTTGTCTGATACAATACCTCTTCTCTTATTTCAAAACAAGTCTTATAATTATATGTTAAATTAATTGCCTAAAAATTATTTTGCTAAAAAGATTTAAAACAAGACAACACCATAAATATTTTACAAACTAATAAAACCCAAACCCTAATCTATTCCTACCCAAACCTAGTCTACCCACCAACCACAGCTTGCCACCTCACCGTCCCTCCACCTCAGCACTCCACCATCCACCTCACCAATCCCAGACCCACTCCCACCCTGCTGGCCCACCAGCCACCAGCTGCCCCAGACCCCACACACGCCACCTCCCTCTGCCCCACACGCCCCACGCCACCTTCCGCCTGGGCCCCACCGCACACCGCACCCACCGCCCGCTCTCTCTTGCCGCCCCAGCACACTCACGCACACATCAACCCACCTCCCTGGCCGCTCCCTGCCAGCCCGGACCCACCCCTGGACCCCACCGCCCACCAACCCACTCCCACCCCGACGACCTCCCACTCCGCCGCTCCTCGCCCCACTTGCTGGGCCCCACCCGCTGGTCCTCCGACGCCTCCCCCCCGCACGGGATCCTCTCTCTCCCCCACCTTCCTCGCCTCTCTCTGCCTCGCTCCCTCCCCATCCCGCGCCTCCTTTCCCTCCTTGGCTCTCGCCTCCCGCACCGCCCCTCCTCGCCTCTCTGCACCACCACGTCCGCCGGCGACCACCTTCCCCCACCCGACGCGCTCGCTCCGACCCTCTCCTCTTCCTCCCCACCGCATCGCCCACCAGCGCCGCCAACCGCCCGCCACCTCGTCCCTAGCTCGACGGCCCAGACGCCGCCTCCACCGTCGCCCACCTGCAAGGCTCCCGCCCCAAGCTCGCCACCGCCGCCACTCGCCTCGGCCTCCTGTGACTCGCTCACACCATCGCCTCCGCGCCGCCAGGGACGCCTCGCCGCCGCCTCTCGCCAGGCCTCCTCTCAACGACCTCGGTCCGCCTCCTGCAACCACCACAAGCATCGCCGCCCGACCACGACGGAGCCACATCCGCGCTCCTCCCAGTGCCCGCTTTCTCCGAACGCCACCGTACGCTCGCCGTGTCGGGACTCTTCCACCACCTGCGTGCCGCAGCGTCACCCTCCGCCAGGCCCGGCCGCCAGTGCCTTGTACCATCGCCGTCGGCTTCTCGTTCGCCTCCTGCGCATCCCTGTGCTTCTCCGCTTCTATCGTCCTACATTGCATGGTCACGAACGCCTTCCTATCCGTTGTCCTGGCCAGCATCCGACGTGCTGCTCCTAGCTTCCAACCTTTCGATACTAGCGTGCCTCGACGAATCCATGTTCATGCATGGTTCTGTGCGTGTCTACCTCTAATCTTGCATCTGTGTGTTGGTCCTATGGAAATTTTGGTGTTGGAGGTGGAGCCGATGGTGTGATGGAGTGAGTTTTTGGTGATGCTGTGTTGGAGTGGCATGAATGAAAATCGAGGTAGTGTGTCGCAGAATACTCGTGTCTGACACAAGAACACCATCGTCAATGAAGCTGGAACCTCAAACGCCGACATGAATCAAGGATGTCGGACGCCAAGTTCCTTCAGACCCTAATTCATCGAGACCAAGCGCCGACACGGATTCAAAGAACGACCCGGATCCAATCAAGCCCCAACCCAAGACCGATCCTGCATCCGCCACGCCAATCGCTTCTTCTCGGAATCAAGACCATCGGTCAAGTTCACCACCGACAAAAGACGACAAGTTCTACTTCACGGGCACCGAGCCAAGATCGCCTTCACGGGATACCGCAAGACATCCTTCCGGATTTGAAGATCAACCCCTCGACGCCAAGACCTTCTCCTCGACGCCATGATCTCCTTCACAGATCCAAGACCCTAAAATCCCGGAGTCCGAACTCGCTTCCGTCGAACCGATCCCCGAACCTGCCGAACCCAACCCCTAACCAAGATCTGCCGAACCCTAATGTGTGACCCCTTTTCTCGAGCCCTATTTTATAAATGTAATATCAAATTGTTGCATATTAAATTGTTCATGCATGCATACTTGTCTGTGGTTTGGGGGCCTTATGTCGATTCACCTAAATTAAATATGGGGCCCATATGCGGGCAAATCTAGTCTTATATTGGCCCCATTTAAATTTGTGTAGCGAACCGGTGCTATCTTTTGCCTGTTAAGACAACATTTAATTTGCGGGGTATCTAAATAACTTGAAC
This sequence comes from Avena longiglumis, assembly GCA_030063025.1. NCBI lineage: Eukaryota > Viridiplantae > Streptophyta > Magnoliopsida > Poales > Poaceae > Avena > Avena longiglumis. The sequence goes on from CP125976.1 coordinate 32,310,188, forward strand.
CGTTTAATTAATTGTCGGGGCCCTGGTTTCGCTTAATATTGCCTAAATGCATCGCATCTTTGCCATGCCATACATCATACATGCATCATGCCCGATCTTTTGCCGTAGTATTAAATAGTGCATTCGGTGTGTCTTCTAGTGTTTTGCTTCTTCGCGGATAAGGCCGTTGAGTTGATGCGAGTGTCGACCCGATCTTCGGGTGAACCTTCGACAATGTTTTCAAAGCAGCATCTCCCCTTTCTACCTATCTTACTTTTATAGTATTTATTCCCTCCTGTTGATCTATTGCTATCTGTGTTGCGATGCTCTAGTTTTCGTACCCGTGATATCCCTTGCAGCCTTATATTGCCTTGGACACATCCTATTACCTGTTGTGTGGTAGATATTTGGACTTGCGCGTCGTAGTCGCTTGCTCAAGTGTTGTTGCGTGTCGTCCAGTACCACAGTTGTTGGAGTGTTGCCGCATGTATAAGGTTGGAGATGATCATGGCTTTCATTATCATTTACTTTAATTACTGTTTAACAACTAAAATTGAAGTAGGTAAATGCAGAGGCACAGGTGGGCAATAGATGTTATTTGGTTGTTAACCGTCCACTTGTGTCCCGTAGGACCCCGAGTACTTGATACCTGTTCCTTGAATTTTCGCGCTATCCACATCCGGGAGGATTATGGGACCCCCGAGCCGTAGCTTGATTCATTCTTATTTCTTGGGGCCACAAACTAGTTTGAGGTTTTATTTACTATCCGTACCTATGCCATGCTTTATCGCTTTATTTACGACAGCGAGGAGCACTCAGACTGCTTAGGTAAGCGAAGTGTTTTCGCGTATCGACAAGCCTAGTTTTGGGTTCCCCGTTTACGTACCATCGGCGCAAACCTTGAGTCCGTCTCGGAGTCAGCTAACTTCGTTGCGGATGTACTCAATGGGGTGCCCTCCTGAAATAATTCTGAATCCTGTGATTGCTTTGTCGTGAAGGCCTCGTTGGGTTTTGATTTGGTTTTTCCGAGGTTGATCGAGTGTGTGTTGCTATTTGTGCACCCCTGCAGGGTAAAACTTTCTGAAAGCCGTGTCCGCGGTTATGGACGACTTGGAGCACAGTATCTCGATCATAGACAACTATAACTAAAGTAGCACTATAAATTTGACTTTATAATGACTAGTAATCAGCTTCACTATAATGGAATGGCTAAATAAAACTGCCCACAATTGCTTGTTTGGGTTGTCGCTTGCGACCATTGTATCTGACTAGTAAGTATTGCAACTATAACGGGATGGCTAAATAAAAGTACCAACAACTGTTGGGTTTTGGGGTTATCTCATGCTATTTGTATCTGATTAGTAAGTGTTGCAACTATAACGGTATGGTTAACTAAAAGTGCCCACTGCTTATTTTATCAGGATGATTACCTATACCTGACTAGTAATTGCTTAACGATAATCAGATAAATAAAACCGCCAACTGTGAGTTCCTCGGTTGACTTCCTCGCTTGGTCTCGAGGGGAATACCAGATGGGTTTGTTTGGTGTAAGATCTGTGTTGGATCCAATAGCTCTTTCTTATCCCTCTCGATACCCGCCGTTGTATCGAGTCTCTATAGGTTGTTTAGCGCATGTTGCCGCCGCTTCGCTCACCATACCTATGTAGGCGAGGACCAATTCTAGCCTCGCTGCAGTAATCGCCTCGATCGACGCCTTTTCTTTTCCTTTTGCCCTTCGTCACACCCTTTGTTTAAGCAGGTTTTGAGATCGACGTCGTTAGGTGGTTACCCTTCCAACTTGGCCTGGCGGGGTTATGGACGCCATTGGTTATTCTTCGTGGCTCTTAGCCCCATTTGCATCTTGTCCGTAGCTGGACGCCTATCGCTTTCAAGGTGATTTGGATCTTTGTTCAGATATTCGTATTCTTGACTCATGGAGTCGTGTTGTATATATATATCTGCTCAGGTCCCATCGAGGACTGTGTAATGTTATTACTTGCTTTTCCACCGCATTTAAAGTGCTGGTGGGCACCTTTGAATCGTTTCTATGCGGGTTTGGCGGGAATCGCTGAAACTTGCATAGGGTCGATTCTGAGGGTGTTACAATAAGGAGGGGGTGGATCAGGTGGATAGCAAGGACAAGGCCAAGTTAACAGTAACCATAAGGTGGATAGCAAGATCAAGGACAAGCCTCCAGGTGCTGTCAGTAGTAGGAGCAGCATCAGGAAAAGAACCAGATTAGGCCAGCAACACAACTAACAAGATCAAGCCACAAGATCAACCAGTTACAACACCAACAACTCAACTGTTGGGGTGAGTAGTATAAAACCATCACATGATCTATCTATCTAAGTTAGATAAGAATTCATGTGTTGTCTTATATTAAACCTCTCAGAAAGCACCCAAGTGGGGTGAATCCATCATAGATGATTTTGAATACTAAAGTTATAGCCATAAGAAAACCATACAAGTAAAACTAGGATCTCAGACCAGCATCACTGATCCTGGATATAAAGGCCAAATCTTATAATCCAATATAATCATAGTCAAGATTAAGAATTCTGGGCACATCTCTTAAAAGAGTAGCACCCCAGAATCCATAAATCTTATGGATCCATGCAAAACCGTTAGCACACCAATCATTTTATCAAATGGATTCCATAATAAGTAACTGGTATCACTACCAGAACATATCTATGAGGAACAGCAAGATAGGAACCTAGTTCCTAAGCCTCAGACCAACATCACAGGCACTGATGTTTAAAGAAAGAAGATTCCAACTTATCTTTGGCATTAATCCAATCATAAGCTTTAACAAAATCAAGCCAAGAAGGAGAACCTAGACTTGTGTGCCATTTCAAGATGGTGTCACAAGAGCAGATTCTAAACCAAGCAGATTAAGTATCTAGCTTTCATAGATAAACTGGCAAACAACTAATCATCATTTTCCTGGTATCAATCACCAGGAATCATTTTCAAGTTTATGTATACAGAACATCATTGTAAGGAACTAATTAACCTCAATATGCATATGAATCCATAAGCCATCAATTACAGATACAGTGAAGAAATCACTCACAAAGTCACTGTCATTAAACAAATCATGACAATAATGAACTTCCAAATCACTAGGATCCACAAGTAATGATTCCACAATAGCACTACCATTTGAACCATATCAAATTACCCACTGGAACTAGTCCGGTAAGCCACTAGCATCACCAAAGCCCAAGTATAAATAGTAATCCACATCAAACAACCATTCACCATCCTCAATGACCATTACTACTAATCAGGGTATGAACCAAACATGGGTAGCCACTTGAAACATACAGGATAGGGTGGCAGAGTACAGAGAGCACGAGTGGGAAGAGAAAGCAAACTTACTGGAGGTTCTAGTCGTGGTCGAGAAGAGGAATCAGAAGGGGTCGACGAGCGCGGAGGCACGGGGAGCACCCCAAGGGGCGCTGCAACCTGCACCGAGCCTAGGCGGCGACCATATCAACACTTGAGGGCGAGCAACAACACCACGGGCGCGGCGGCGGCATCATCAGCACCACCCCAAACCCTAGGGTTCAAGACGGAGCCGGCCTGGCCACAGGAGAGCCCCAAATCCAAATCGAAATGGACTAGATGAAGGAGCGGGATCAGCAACCACGCCATGCATGCACCAAGGCGGCGCGAATCGCCCAGCGGTGGTATTGGCGACCACGGGGTCGAGGAAGGAGAAAGGATGAGGACGAGAGAGAAGGGCAGGGAGAGTGGGATGAGAGGGACAACCCTCTGGGGATCCTTTTTGGTTCTGATCACTTGGGGCCAAAACGGCCCAATAATCCCAACAAAGCCAGCCCAACAACCTAAAGAAAATTTTAATAATTAAGAAAACACCAAAATACCCCTGATGTTAAATAAATTCTAGAAAATAAAATAAAACTCTAAAATTTATAACTAAAATATTTATGGATTCCCAATAATCCAAACTATCTAAATAAATTAAGAAATAAATTTTTATGCATATAATTTTTATCTAGAATTTTATAATATATGTATTCCTTATGGAATTTTATAAAATAAAAAAAGAAAGAAGATAAAAATAAATAAAAATCACTTTTATTATATATTAATGTTGTAGCATTTTATAAAAATACTAAATAAATGTTTAATGTCATAAAACGATTTTTTTGTCTTTAAATGATAATTCTTAAAGGAATTATTAAATAAATAAAAATCAAGTAAAATAAAATAAAAATACAATATTCAATAAATATTAATAATTAATATTTATTAATCCTTTACTACTTAAAGGAATTTTTGTAACTCAAATAATGGGTAGAACACACAAAAATAAATAATTCATTACATTACTTTGCATAATCATTTTTGCCTCTTTAAATATTGTCCTTACCGGGCAATAATGATGTTTTGTAGACATAAAAGCTCAAGGTCCAGTGCAAGCATCCGACTTCACTACCTTGCAATCACAACGCAAGTTCATCACTTGCTCATGTCCTTTGAAGAGTCTTTACCAAAGTATTTGCAAATTGTGTGTTATCATCTATATTCCAAAAAAAGAAATTATTATTTTCTCAAACAAATAAACCTTTGGTATCATCCTAAGTGATGATACAATGAAGCAATAGAACTTAGGTTTCTATTTGCAACAATGATGATCAATTAGGGATTTAATAACCCATGACATCAGTGATTCTAGCGCCGTATATAATGCGTTAACCATGAGATTTGGAATGGGGCGGAGAAATCAGCTGTATCCTTTTTCTCTCGTATGGAGGCAAGACGACCTTAACGTGACATTGTGATTCCTTGTGCGGATCCAACATATGGGTGGGCACCCTTACGCCCCACACTTTTGGTGTCTATATTATCTATGAATGGTGTTTAGTGGTATAGTCCATTTAATATGGTACTTGCCAGGGCATCACCAGGTCATAGAGTCTTTGGGAACTCATCACGGTTTTAGCCTGCCTAAAAGGGGGCTTAACGGAGGTGAGCAGGCCCCGAAGGATCGTGCATACATATGGGGTCGCGGAGAGGGCAGTGATTGGCTTGGACCAACTACTGGGCCCCACATCATGGAATTGTGGACGGGAAAGTACGCCCGGTTGTGCAACAAAGAAGTTGATCTCTCATGGGTAAAGTGACGCACCTCTACAGGGTGTAAGAACTGTAACTTGTTACTCCCTATTCCGGGAAGGAGCTACGAACGCGGCAGGAAAGGAACTCTATGAAAGTTCTGGTCAACCTGTGAAGGCTGATGGTCATAGATTTTTATAATAAAATCAATCTTTGAAGAAAGATTTACAAAAACTACATAGTGCCAAGGTCTTATAGTCCGAGGTGGTAGATAGAGCATCAAACTTCCCACCTTGCATATAATGAACTTGTTGGGTAACGCTGTTACTCACCCTTTCCTTTGATCCTTGCTTAGACTCTCAGGATCCTGAAGTTACTCCAATGTATGCAGCTGAAAGTCAAGAAGAGGTCTTCTATGAAGAGCCCAATTTGTATGGAGCCGTAGAAGGGGAGGACTACAATATCGTCTACGGAGGAGAGTACCAAGATTTAGAATAATTACTATAGTTCTAGGAGCCAATTGAGCCGAGTAACATGAACAATATATAGCAATAAGTTGTTGAGCTCAATTTGGAGTTTAAGTTTTCACTTTGAAACTTCCGCTGAAACACTTATATTTTGGTTTGTAAGTTGAATCTTTTGGAAGTCTTGAACTTCTGGTATTGTAATAATAACAATGTGTGTATGTTTGTAATATGGACCCGCAATGTTTCTGTTGTACCACTCTGAGGGATGTGATATTTATGGAACGGTGTTCTGTGGATGTCATATCAACGACTATAGTGTACTACACATGAAGTGGTATGCTAGGTCACTCCAGTTGGTATCAGAGAAAATTTCTTTGACCTTAGGTTGGAAACCTAGTAAAGGGTATTACCTGTAGGAGTGTGTAGCAACGATAAAGAATTCTCTAAAAGAAATATAATGGGTATTCGAATGAGAATATTCCGTTATATGTTTTAGTGCGATAATTCTTTGTTATGATGCATTATATTATTGCTTACTAATAAAAAAATATTTTTGACATACAGAGTTATGGCACCAAAGTTTCCAAAACAGACTTTGGTAAGGAAAGAGGAGACTCTTGATGATTACCAAGGATCATTCACAGACCAACTTCGTCAACTCTTAAAGATTTTTAGTTGTCCAACTAGAATTCCAGTGAACACCATAACCTATTATGATGGTCAGATGTTATCCATGTATCGTGTGAGTATCCAACTCCCAGAGGAGCCTGGATTATATCACGATGTTGGGGATATGCTATATGGGTATACTCATAGCATGTCTCTTATCCAACTAACCCGGGTGGCCCATAGTCGGTAGCATGGCCTGTGGCCTGCTGGGCGGCCTAGTTAGGTGGATCCAGAAAGGAGGCCCATGCCGAATAAAGGAAGGCTATGGTGGAGTCACCAGCGTACCCGGAGCCTTGGAGTGCAAGATACACAAGACTAGTAATAGACGGTGTAGGACTCTGTAACCTGTCCGGCTAGGACTTTTCCCTGTAACCCTAGGACCCGGCGACTATATAAGTCGGGCCTATGGGAGCCTTTAGGGCATCGATTCAGACAAACTCGCACAGCGAACCTATCTCTGTAACTCGGCGTATTGCCCTTATAGTGATTTATAGCAGGAGTAGGATTCCGCCACCGTCGTGGAATCTGAACTTGGGTAAGTTGTGTTACCTCTTACCCGTCAACCATCCGCCTTACCCCATGTCTCTAAACACGCACTGTGAGGACCCCTCCATGGCGTACTCGTCGGCAATACCACAACAGTTGGCGCCCACCGTGGGGCAAGAGGCGCTTTAGGCTCTTCAGCGGGCGAGGACCAAGATCTTCGCGGGAATCGGCGAAACCGTAGCCATTGGCCGTGTTCTCTTCTTTGGAAACGTTCCGATCATCCCCCCTGACGAGTTCTGGATCCTGGCGAAGACGAACCCTACGCGGTGTTTGATCGTTCCTATCGGAGACATCCACCTCTTCATCGGCGAAACCGACTCGGGCACTAGTTCCCTGGGAGTCGGAGGAGCATCAAGACCCGCACGGACCGCCTACGGGAAGGATACGTTCGCGGAAGGATTGATGTCGGATCTCTTCTCGGAGTTTGCCGGCAAAGATCGGAAAGCATCAAGACCCACACGGACCGCCTGCGGGCAGGATACGTTTGCGGAAGGATCGATGTCGGATCTCTCCTTGGAGTTTGCCGGCAAAGATCGGAAAGCATCAAGACCCGCACAGACCGCCTACGGACAGGATACGTTCGCGGAAGGATCGATGTTGGATCTATCCTTGGAGTTTAACGGCAAAGATCAGAAAAATTCAAGACCCACCCAAACCGCCTGCGGTGATATAAAGGTGGAAGATCATCGCAACCGCGGCTTTATCCGCCGTCTCGACAACAGAGATCCAAGTTCGCCGGCATGGTTACCATCTTCGATCCGGCGCTGCGTTCAGAGAGGGCGAAGCCCCTCATGATTACCTCGCCAGTGGCTCCGTATACGGGCCGACCTGGCCAATTACCCCGATGATAACGCTTTGTATCACTTCGTGGAAGGACTGGACCGCGACACACTTCTCCGACATTCTTTACGTCGGCAGCAGGCAACAGGACGCCTTACCATCGAAGGGATGGTGAGCACCGTCAATAGCTACGCGGCAGCTGACGCGGCAGCCTAGATGGAGCTTGCGCTCAGAGACGGAGAACCTCCGGTTCCGCAGCCGCCGCCACCGCCTCCGGACGCCATCGTCAGAAAGCAGACCACCACCTCCAACATCGCCGAGGCCATTGCACCTCCACCGCCCACATCGAGGAAGTCCCGCACCCTCCGACTGGCTATTGACGCGCTTTATGCTGATTTCAAAGGCAGATTCAGAGGAGGTAGACTTCAGTCCAAAGAGCTAGACTCGCTATGTGAGATGGAGGAGGAGTACTCGCGCGACGAGCAAGCTAACAACACCGTCATGTATCGAGGGGTGTTCGTCACCATTGGGACAACGATGGATGAAGACCAACCCGGGCAAGCTCCGCCTACGGCGCTGGAAAAGGGGAAGGAGACACTAATTGCTGCCAACGATGATCGCGCAAAGGTCATGCCTCCTCCGCCTAACCCAGTGCAGCAGCCGCAGGAACTTGGCACCGGTCCGAGCAACAACAACACCGCAAACTTGCCGCCTCCAGCATCCACGTCGGTAGCAGCCCATGTTACTCCAGCTGATAGAGTGATGTACGACAATCTCCTCGTCGAGCCACTAACCGTTGATCATATCCGAAACATGACTCAGCTTGACGAGAAGCACCACCAACTGCTGGAGGAGGTGCAAGCCATCGCGGAGCAAGGCGCTAAACTAGATCGAGATCTGTTCAATGCGCAGAAGTCCATAGAGAAAGCTAGAGCAACGGAGGCCGAGTACAAGACTCTGCTGCAACAGCAGAAGGCTAAGAAGGCTTTGGCTCGCGTCATCAATGATCCTGGTGTACGGTGCAACCTAGTATGGGCTCCCTCGAAGCCGGCACATGCCAAGCCATACATTGATAGTGAAGGCAAGCAGGTGATGCCCACCCCACTCCTTAACCTCGCCGTCGCCAAGACCCTTCTAGAGCAGGATAGATCGCCTGAGGCAGTAGAACAGGTCTATGACCTAGTGGCCAAGGCGGTAAAGCAGCAGGAAAAGGCCACCTCTCAGAGGCTTGAGTCTGACCCAGAGCTCTGCCGATCTAGCCAGTATAAACCGCCAAGGGACAGATCTCCTCATGATGTCGAATCACAGATGGGTTCATCAGAACGAACACGGAGGGATGCACGCAACAGGAAGGATGCTATCCCCATATCCTTCGACCACGGATAAAAAGCCCAACCTCGCCGTCCATCGCCACCGCCCCGATCCCCCCGACGTCAGGAAGACTACAAGGCTCACCACCGCACGGATATGCCCCCTCCAAAGCAGTGTGGCATCGTCATCCGCGAAAACGTGGCGCAGACCCGTCATGATGAAGAGCGCCACAAAGGACACAAGATCAGGTCACACCACGACCCTCTGCGTCCGATAAGCAACCGTGATAGGCGCGAGGCGTCGCAGGAGGGTAACAGCAAGAAGGCTAACCCACCGCCACCTCCGCCTCCGTCGCCGCCAAGCAGTCACCATGGCGGAAGAGGCCCGCGTCATTCACGCAGCCCATCCCCTGTTGACAACAAGAATAAGAACCTGGAGCCGTATGATGCACGTTCGTGGATCGATAAGATCCACGAGGCCCGGGAACGACCATACCTGGGACCACGTTGTTTCGGACCTGCAATACGGTCCGCAACTTACCCCAAAGGCTTCCGGATAGACAAGACCATCAAGACCTATGACGGCACCGCCAAACCTTCCACATGGTTGCAGGACTACGGCAACGCGGTGGAGATTGCCCGAGGCAACCCCAACGTTCTCGTTAAGTACCTCCCGTTAATGTTGGCAGGTACGGCCCGTCAATGGATCGATGACTTGCCGGAGAAAACTGGCTGGATATGCAAGAAGCATTCACCAAGAACTTTGAGGGTACATACAAGCGTCCCTGCACTATGGGCGATCTATAGCGGTGCATGCAAGAGAAAGACGAGACGTCTCGCGCCTACCTCTCCCGCTGGCTGGATATGAAAAATTCCTGCGTAGGAGTGCACACTCAGACCGCCATGGCCGCCTTCATCGATGGGTTGGAAAGGTACGTTGTTCGACATAAGCTAAAGCGCTTGCGGGACAATCATCACTGACTTGAATCGATGATTCGGTTAGCTAGTGAGTTCGCAATGCCGACGACGATGCTCGTGGCTCTTTCCGGCAACGGCCGCTCCAACCCAAGCTCGGAGGAACAAAGACAAAGCGGAAAACCGCCCGTAAGAAAAGCAATCTACCGACATGGTCGCTATGACTTTTGGTGACAAGGAGAAGGCGGACAACGTGGGCGAGGAAGGGGATGGCGCAAGCGAGGAAGTGAAACCACCGCATCCTCCCGCTCCCCAAACCTACGAGGAGTACCGCGATATGCCGTGCCTCAGACACCTCGATGCCAACGGCAAGGCCACCCATACCAATCGACACCGCAAGTTCATCAACGACCTCAAGGAAGACCCGAGTCCCACAAGTTTAATTCAGAAGAACATACCGTGAGGCAAGGGCAAGGGGAAGAAGAAGGAGGAGGAGTCTAAGGATTCAAGTGACATGGACGAGGACGTTGACCCCAAGCACGCCGCCAAGAGCGACGATAAAGGCAAGAACCCCTTCGCAAAGAAGTCCCCAGTCTACCACACTTTCCTTGGCACCCCCACCGTGCGACAACAGAAGACCTCTCTAAGGATACTGATGGCCACTCTCCCCCAGGCCTCAAAGACTGCGCTGGTCGGAAGTTCCAATAACTTGGGACAGGACGGACCACCCAGACCTTGTGCCCACGGAGAACCAGTACGCCATGGTCATCAACCCATTGATTGACGGCGTGGAGTTCACCAAGTGCATGGTGGATAGTGGAAGCAACATCAACATCATGTATCTGGATACACTGCAGAAGATGAACTTGACGGAGGCAAACCTAAGGCGGACCAACACCGTGTTCCATGGCGTAGTTCCTGGTAGGGAGTCTCGGTCCCTTGGGTGCATTACGCTTCAGGTAGCCTTTGGCGACGTTAATAATTACCGCCAAGAGCGCATGACCTTTGAGGTGGTCCCCTTCAAGAGCGTGTACCACGTCATATTTGGCTGCGACATATTCCACACGTTCATGTCCAAGCCATGCTTCTTCTACAACAAGCTCAAGATACCCAGACCAAACGGTATCATCACCGTATCCGGAAGCTTTACCAAGGCAAGGGACTGCGAGATCAATGAAGCAACTGCAAGGTTGTCCTCTACAAATAAGAGTTCAAGGAGATCCAGAGCAAGGTCAATGACTCAGAGATGCCTGCGTCGAAGAAGCAGATCTCCAACTCCGCTCGTGCGTTCAAGGCCGCCATCGAGACCAAGCCGGTGGAACTTGTGGTAGGCGATGCCTCTAAGACCGTCGCCATTGGGATGAACCTGGATCCCAAATAGGAAAGCGCGCTCATCGAGTTCCTCCATGAGAATAGGGACATCTTTGCCTGGCAACCTACCGACATGAAAGGTGTACCTAGGGAACTTGCCGAGCATAGCTTAAACATAGATCCAAAATGTAAACCAGTGAAACAACCTCTACGACGCTTCGGAGATGAGAAGAGACGCGCCATTGGCAAAGATATAGATAGGTTACTTAAGGTTGGGTTTATCCGAGAAGTCCTTCACACCCGATGGGTGGCCAATCCTGTACTTGTCCCCAAAAAGGGAACCAATGAATTAAGAATGTGCGTTGATTACACCGGCTTGAACAAAGCATGTCCCAAAGATCCGTTTGCTTTGCCTCGCATTGACCAAGTCATTGACTCGACGGCTGACTCGGAACTTTTGTGTTTTCTCGATGCATACTCAGGATACCACCAGATCAAGATGAGGAAGTCGGACCAATTGGCCACTTCGTTCACTACCCCATACGGCACGTTTTGCTATGTCACGATGCCCTTTGGGCTGAAAAACGCAGGTGCTACCTACCAGCGGACAATGCAACGTTTCCTTCATGACCAAATTGGTCGGAACATTCACGCCTATGTGGACGATGTCGCGGTGATGTCTAAAAAGTCAAATGACTTAATCTCCGACTTAAAACAAACCTTTGATAATCTCCGGAAATACAACATGATGCTCAACCCTAAGAAGTGCGTCTTCGAGGTTCCAGCCGGAAAATTGTTGGGCTTCATCGTTTCCCAGCGCGGAATCGAGGTCAACCCAGAGAAAATAAAGGCCATCTTAAACATAAACCGTCCGACATGCCTAAAGGACATTCAACGACTAACAGGTTGTGTTGCAGCAGTTAGTCGGTTCACCGACTTGGAGAGAAGGCTTTGCATTGCTGTCAAGAAGGCGGACAAATTCACATGGACAAACGAAGCGGATGCAGATTGAAGCATCAAGGATATTCTTTCCTCGGCGCCCATCCTTGCAAAGACCCGAGCACGAGAGCCCTCGTTAATTTACATGGCGGCAACCAACCGGGTTATTAGCATCGCTGTGGTAGAGCGGAAGGAACCAAGCTACGAGCACGGAGTTCAACGACCAGTTTACTATGTGAGAGAGGTCTTGACGGAGTCCAAGCAATACACCGCACTACCAAAAGATAACTTATGGAGTATTCCTCGCTTCTCGGAAGCGAGGCATTACTTTCAGAGCACCCAATCACGAGTGAGCAAGACTCCACCGTCCGACATTATCAATAACAATGACGCCACGTGAAGGGTCGCGAAGTGGGGCATTGAACTTGCCGCCTTCGAGATCACCTACAAGATATGCGACGCTATCAAGTCACAAGCTTTGGCGGATTTTATTGCAGATTGGACGGAGATGCCAGATGCTACTCCGCTGCCAGAACCAGAGTACTGGGTGATGCACTTTGACAGATCAAAGTTGCTCAACGGCTCGGGGGCTTGTATACTGCTATAGTCACCAAAAGGAGACAAGTTGCACTATGTTCTGCAGATCCACTTCGAGGCTACAAACAACATGGCAGAGTATGAAGCACTCATTCAGGACTACGTGTAGCCAAGGATATTGGCATCAAGCGCATAGTTTGTTGTGGAGATTCCGACTTGGTTGCCCAGTACGTGGCTGGCACCTGGAACGCGGAGAACCCTATGATGGCGGCATATCGCGACTAAGTGGACGAGATAGCCAAGAGATTCTTGGGCTACGAAGTCAAGCATGTGCCTAGGGAGCAAAACGAGGCGGCTGGTCTACTGTCTATGCTTGGATCAGGGCGCAAGCAAATTCTGCCAGGAGTTTTCCTAGAGCATCTACGCACACCATCCGTGAAAGGCGCCGACATCGACAACCCGGATAGAGCTGACTCTTTCGTCAACATGGTGAAAAAGATCCCTCCGGCTTGGACAAAACCGTTCATGGAGTATCTCGAACACGGAACTTTGCTCGACGACGAGGTCGAAAGACGACAAATAGTACGACGAGCAAAGGGTTATACCATAATCAATGGACAACTCTATAAAAGGAGCACTACTGGTGTATACTTAAAGTGCGTTTTCCAGCTAGAAGGTATGGAAATCCTACGCGAAATCCATCTCGAAGATTGCGGGCATCACGTCGTTCCTCGATCATTGGTCGCGAAAGCCTTCCGGCAAGGATTCTACTGGATGACCGCGAAAGCGAACGCCGACAAGCTGGTTGAAACATGCACATGATGCCAGTATTATGCCTGACAACCACATGTTCCTGCTAAAGAATTGCGAACAATACCAATAACTTGGCCGTTCGCAGTCTGGGGGCTAGACATGGAAGGGCCGTTACAGATGGCACCGTGTGGATTTACGCATCTGCTTGTAGCAGTTGAAAAATTCACCAAATGGATAGAAGCTAAACCCATTAGAAAGCTTGATGGGGCAACTGCCCTCAGGTTTGTCTGGGATCTAGTGGTGAGATTTGGTCTCCCACATAGCATCATCACCGACAACGGCAGCAACTTATCACTCGGAGAAGTGGAGGCATATTGCTGGGAGAAAGGCATCCGACTTGACCTTGCATCTATGGCACACCCACAATACAACGGTCAGGTTGAGCGAGCCAATGGATTAATTCTGCAGGGAATCAAGCCACGTCTTGAGGCACCGCTACACAGAGCAGCTGGAGCCTGGGCGGAAGAATTGCCATCTGTGCTGTGGAGTTTACGAACCACACCCAATAGATCCACCGGCTACACCCCTTACTTCATGGTATATGGAGCAGAAGCCATCCTAACTTCCGACATCCTCCACGACGCACCAAGAGGTGCCGCCTACGACGAAGATGACGCTGAAGAATCCAGACGCCTAGATGTGGACCTTCTCGAGGAGGAGCGCGTTTTGGCATGCCAAAGATCCGCCATGTACCAGCAGAAGCTACGCAGCTACCATAGTCGCCGCGTTTGGCATCGCTCGTTTAAAGAGGGGGATTTAGTACTCCGACTCAAGCAGAAGAAGTCACACAAATTATCCCCGCCATGGGAAGGACCGTTCATCATAAGCAAGGCACTGCTCAATGGGTCTTACTACCTTGTCGACAATCGTGAACTCAAGGATAGACCCAATGAGGATCATAAGCGTAAGCGACGTGACCCGGATGATGACTACTCGGAGCTTGATCGACCATGGAACATAGCACAACTACGTCCTTTCTACACTTAGCATTTTTATCTAATTGTGTACCTCTTATATGATCAATGAAGTAAAGCTCTTTGGTTCACTCATATTGCTGAGTCTTTTACCTCCTTTAGTGTTCATTTTTGGATCATATAAAACCTTTATGCATAAGTCTTGCGATTGCACTTGTGAAAATTCCGCCTACGGGCGTTAGCTTAAGTTTTCTGGTCTACACATTCTTTGTCATTTTTATGTGGATTCCGGAGTAGTGACTTTCGACACTTATTGTCGGCGATTTTGTGCTCAGGTTATGGACGGTGCCATTGGGCATCATCACCTAAGTGCATGGTTCCGACAACGAGTCTTCCGACTCACGAAAAGTCAAGCATAAGAACCAGAGTAATAGATAAGCCAGCACTTGCTTTAAAATATATACATACTGGGACTTAATTCTTAAGCAGCAGGATACGACAATCATTTTTTTCCGCCTTAAGATTACATCAACAAGTTTTTCCCGTGCACACACCAAAGGTGAAACGGAAATTACAAAGTGTTTTTCATTCTTTGGGCACAGGAGACTTGGAGGCCGCATCATCACCAGCCGGAGAATCACCCTCGACGTCAGCGTTGTGATGAGACTCGGAGGAATCTTGGTCGACGTTGTCGACGAGGTTCCTGGGCACGAAGACGTCAACGTCCACCAACTCGGCAACCCTGGTGTCATAACTCGCGAGTGATGACAGGATGGCTTCGTGATCGATCTCCTTGCCGTCATCATCCACGTCGGGGATACCAGAGGTCACCGTGTCGATGTCGGCATCTTCATAGTGTGCCTTCACCATAGACAGCGCCATCCTTGCGCCACTCGAGCGCATGAAGTCTTCCAGCGACACGCCGGGGTTTCTAGCAGATCTCCGAGTACTTCGTCACGGAGTCCAATGCCTTGATATATATTTGGAGGGGCTTGGCAATCTCCTTGGCTTGGGCGATGGCGGTGTTGATAAATTTGCCGGCAAGAACCATGCATTCTTTGTCCGAAGGAGGCGAGCAGGTTAAACCCATAGGCGCTAAAAATTCCGACAAGGATCGCATGAGTTCAATAAACTCTAAAGTATCCAGACTACAGAAATACAAGGCGGAGGACACTTACTAAAGATGCTGGCCTTAGCCTGCTAGACGGTGTCCGCCAAGGATTCCTTCTCTTGTTGGAGGAGCTTAAATGCCTCGCTATGGCAAAGGTTTTGCTCATCAGCAGCTTGCTTCTGATCCTTTAGGATCGAAAGCTCCTCCTTCAAGCGATTGATCTCCGCGGAGGCGGAATCCTGCAGGGCTTTCATGGAATCCTCGTGCATCTTCAGCATCTCCTTCCTCTCCTCCTTCAGGATCTTGTTCTCGCTGTCCAGCTGCTGGATATGCTTGGACTGCTCGACAATGTCCTTGGTCTTGGTAACATGTTCTGCAAGTTGGAAAAAAAAGTACACAGTGAGTACTCAGAGATCATGGGCACAAAAGTAAGACGGAAATGCGCAAAAAGAAAACAGACTCTTGTTTTTGATGATCTGTTCCTTCAAGATGGCGCTTTACCTTTTCGCTTCAAGATCTGCATCAGATCTTCGACTTGTCGTTGGCCATGCCCCTCCGAGCATTCTCATTCTGTGGAAACAAATACAAAGTTAAGTCGTCATTTGGTCTGCTTGGAGCCCCTAGTCGGAGATTTTCCACCTAGATGCTCGGGGGCTACAGCGAGAGTTTTTAACTTAGCAATATGCTTAGCTTTTCTTTAAGCATCTAGTCGGAACTAATTCATTTACAACTAGAGGCTTGGGGGCTACAACATTGAAAATTATGAACACTGTGTATGCTACTCTTAAAGCATCTAGTCGGAGTTATTCCATCTAAATGCTTGGGGGCTACAGTGAGAGTTTTTTCTAACTTAGTCACTCTTAGAGCATATAGATGCAAAACCTATGGTTTTCCATCTACATCCTCGGGGGCTACAGTGGGATACTCATATGAAATGCAGAAGGCAAAGTAAAAACTTACAAGTGCAATGATCTTGAGGTTTGTAGCGCTCTCGGCTAGCAGCTTGCTAAAGGAAATGCTATTTCCTTGCAAGATATCCGCTTGTCGGAGTAGCTCCTCGAGACCGCACGTCGGAGATGACGACACTCCTCCAGGAACCCTAGTTGTGTTACTCGGCAGGAGCGCCGGGTAAACTATCTTCGGGAACTCAGAGGGTTTCTGGGGAGTAGGGGCGCCGCCTTCGGCAGAGGTACCAACTTCCGCCACCGCCTTGCCGCTACCGATGGCATCCTTAGCCGGAGCTTCAGCCATTTGAAGAGCTGCTGCGTCGCCGACAACACGAGCTCGTAGAGGCGCAATCCACTTCCATGGCGGAAGGGTCCGTGCCTCGGACTTGAGAGCTTGTCGGAGCAAGAGGAGGGCTTGACAGGAGAGTAGGGGCGATGGCGGGAGGAGTCGCGATGCAAAGATATCTTTGATATTTCTAGAATCCCCAATAGTCTTGGAGAACTTCTTGAGGCTTGTGGCTTTCTTCCTAAACGCGTGCAAAATGCATAAGTACAGGAATAAGAGATAAATAAGACAATGTCGAGAATGAGAGGCTTACACTAGGGGGCGCTTTGGCAAAAATCCTGGCTTTTCTCTTTTCCGCCTCCGTATGGCAGATTTTTTGGAGGATCCACCCTTCGTCTTCTTCTTCTTGCCTCCGTCGGCAGCGTCAGAGGTGGAGCTCTTCCGCTTTCGCACCAACAGAACATCGTCGTTGGACACGACCGTGACTTCCTTCATCTTTGGATCGTAGATTTGGGTAGCCAGGTTGTCCTCATCTAGATCGCTAAGTTGTTAAGTGAGAAATCACCGTGTTAGATAAGATGGGACTGGCAAGGCGGAGAAACTGGAGCAATGTCATACACGGAAAATAAATACCTACCTTTGGGCACTTGCCGTCTACGTACATGTCGCAGGTGATGGTGAAGCCGCGCTTCTTATCCTTCACCTTGACGATGTCCTTCAGACGGAGCTTGACGGAGTCGCTCGAGAAGTTATCCACGGAGATCCGGAGGGTATCCCTTCGATCGCTGGTGTACTCGTGCATGAACTTCACGCGGTGCTGCAGAGGTTGGATTCGCCTGATGAACCAGCACATGGCTAGGTCCAAGCCGGTCAAACCCGTCTCTACGAACCACTCGATACGCCTTATTGCGCGTGAAGCGTCGAGGTCGGAGGGAAGAGAGGCATGGGATCTCCATGTGGAAACTTCAGCGGCGGCTCCATCCACGAAGTTTGGGTACGTCACTTCTCGGCCCACCAAAGGAATGTCGGGGCCGTAGAAGTACGTCTGCTGCCAGTTTTTGCATGACTCGTGGCCGACGATATAGGGGAACCGCCGGCCAGGTCGGATCTTGAAGATTATGGTGCCGCAGTTCCTAAGCTCCTCCCTACTATGTCCGGCTTCACGTTTGATGGTGAAGAAGTACACGAACAAGTCTAACCTAGGCTTAATCCCTAAGTAACCCTCACAAAGTGCCACGAAGTTGCTAAGCACTAAGATACTATTGGGGGAGAGGTTATGGGGTTGAACCTTGAAGTGGTTCAAGACGGACAGAAAGAAGTGGGAGATGGGCAGAGAAACGCCGCGTACCAGCTGAGCCTTGAGGTACACCTTTTCTCCGGCTTGGGGAGAAGGTGTCACCTCATCGGCCGGCGTCGCCCGCCAGGCGAGCCTCTTCGTCGCGGGGAGGTAGCCTTCGGCGACCATCTCTTGGATGTCGCGGCCGGTGATGTCCGAGCCGCGCCAGTCGCCCTTGTGCGAGTCTGGCTCTTCTTCCATAGGCTCTAGCGCCGCCAGATTGTGGTCATCGCCGGTGGTTTCAATCACCGCCAACGCGGGGATGACCAGGCCCTCTAGGGGCACGACGATGGAGCTCGCCGGCTTCGCCGTGGCTTCGCTCGACGCCGCCATCGACAGGGAGGAGCTGCTGCTAGCCATGGAGGACTGGGAGGATGCGACTGATGCAAAGAGAGGCTAGGGTTTCTTCGAGGTTTTCCGCGGAGAGCTCGAGGAGGCGTGTGGCTGGAGGAAGAAGATGATGACGCGAGAGAATGGGGTAAAAAAGTGGCAAGTGTCCCACGGTTACTATTTATCTTACTCTGCGTCAAGATTCGTGCAGCTAATCGGACGGTTGCCGTGTAGACGACGTGTTCGCGAACGTGCGCGGTAATTTCGCCACGTCTCCAACCACCGCCGCCAACGGTTCGTATCGCTTGCGCGGGAAAATCAGATATGATTGCGTTCTCTGCATGTGTGAGTTACGAGGCGTCGCTGACTTAAGCCTACGTCGTCATAACTGACATGGTAGATGAGCCGTCGCATCGAAGATTCCGGCATGGACGGATTTAATCTGACTACGGAAGAGTATGATGGAAGATTCAGCATTTCTCCGACTTACTCATAGAAGACAGAGAAACCTTTGCATGGTTCTTTGGGAGGACTACAAGATATTGCTTGACGATTTGCCGACATCCATCTAGACGGAGCATTCCACAGGAAGAGGCAAGACGGCGCAAGATCTCGGAGTTCTCCGGGGGCTACTCTTGTGGATATGCTATATGGGTATCCTCATAGCATGTCTCTTATCCGACTAACTCGGGTGGCCCATAGTCGGTAGAATGGCTCGGTTCCGGGCGGCCCAGCTTAGGTGGATCCAAGGAGGCCCATGCGATAAAGGAAGGCTACGGTGAGTCACCAGGCATCTTGAGCCTTGGAGTGCAAGATACACAAGACTAGTAATAGACGGTGTAGGACTCTGTAACCTGTCCGGCTAGGACTTTTCCCTGTAACCCTAGGACCTGGCGACTATATAAGTCAGGCCTATGGGAGCCTTTAGGGCATCGATTCAGACAAACTCGCACATCGAACCTATCTCTGTAACTCGGCGTATTGCCCTTATAGCGATTTATAGCAGGAGTAGGATTCCGCCACCGTCGTGGAATCTGAACCTAGGTAATCTGTGTTACCTCGTACCCGTCAACCGTCCGCATTACCCCACGTCTCTAAACACGCACTGTGAGAACCCCTCCATGGCGTACTCGTCGGCAATACCACGACACACGATCTACCTATAGGTGAAGGTAGGAGTCACTTAGCAGCATATTATGTTGTTGTTGTGGAGGCGATAGCTAATATCCGGGAGCATAAAGCCAGGGAGTTAGAAGGTAGCACATTTTCTGTGATTCCTCATGATTCTATAGACTCGGAGCCTGTACCGGATCATCTTGCTTTGGTTAAGAAGCATCCTAAGTTAGCTTCCAAGTTTATGGATAGATACCGAACACTTGTTGTGTATTTTTATATGACACATCAAGTTATTGTCGAAGATAAAAATGACATGTTAGAGGATCTAACTGATCTAGAAAGAAGGAAGCAGTTAGCATTCCAGTTGGAGAAGGAAGCAAGTAGTAGTACAAAACCTAACTTTAAGGATATACCTATAGATCCTGAATCTTTTACACCATATCCTTATTCACCGAGGTCTAAACCTATATATGATCCTACTTTAGATATGAGGTATGAAGTACCACAGGGATCAGAGGAGGGTTCTGATTCAGAACTTCCTATTGAGAATTCTGATGGTTGGAGAATGGGATCATCCGAAGGATCCCAGGGACACCAGATGTCCATAGATGGTTCTGACAGAAATGTTGGACAATCCAGTTGGATGGGTGCAAGAATTAACCCTAGTAACAGTAGTAGAAATACCATATTCATAGATAATCAGGATGGAGAAGAAGATCCTGAGAAGAGAGTGTTTGAATCATCAACACCTTCTCCAAACCCAGGGAATATACATTATCCGGTGTTTAACTATCTTGCCCAACAGAACACCTGGGGAGCAGCAGGATCTGCGTATTGTTTTGACGACTCAAGGAATGAAGCTCAGGAGATGCAAGTAGGTGATAATGTTGAATATGTTTCTGAAGACTTTTCAGCTGAGCTGGAAGGAGTCAATGGCGCTCAGGCTGAGTAATGACTCAAGTCCTGACACTTCAGATACTGAGTATGTTCCTTCTGGAAGGCCATTTGTTCCACAAACTGTGCGACAGACGTCACGTCATCACGGTTGGACTGCATGCATGTATGATGAGCATCGTGGATACTAGAAGCAGGCGGTCTAATAGGAAGTATCATGTATCGTGTATTGTAATGTGAGGAAAATGATGTAGATAAATAAATAAGGAAGTGTGCTAAGTTGTTATTGTACCCATACGGTACAAGTATGGTGACTCTATACTTTATTATGAGGCTTGTAATGTATAATATGTGAAATGCATATTTGGATTTTATTTGGATTTTCATTGTGTGACTAGTTCTGTGCGTAAAGTCGAGCTCAGAACACATGTGCATGATGTAATTATGAGTATTCGATTTATGTTGCAGGACTAGGGGGTCGTGGAAACGGGTGTAGAAACCGAATCTGAGCAGCAGCGAATGGAATGTGAGGCCAAGGAAAAGGCCAATGCAGATGCAGGAAATCAGGGAACATTGCCACCACCACCAATGAGGCCGTTAATGGAGCAGAATTTTATGCAGTGTATGCAAATGATGCAAGAAAACCAAAACAAGTTCATGGAAGAGCTGTTGGGACGAGCTGGGAATCAGAGAGCACCTGAAGGTGGAGGAGTGAGTCTTTCTGACTTCCAGAATGCAAGGCCGTTACCTTTTGCATCAGCCCCTGAACCAATGGATGCAGAAGATTGGCTAGCAGATATAGAAAGAAAGCTGAAGACTGTAGGTTGTAATGATGAGGAAAAATTGAGGTATGCAATTCATCTTCTGACCGGGCCTGCAACATCATGGTGGGAAAATCAGTTAGCCATGCAACAGCCAGGAAGGGAGTATACTTGGGAAGAGTTCAAACAGAGATTCCGTGAATATCATGTTCCGGAGAGTGTTATGGAGTTGAAATGGAGAGAATTTGAGGAGCTCCAGCAGGAATATACTAGTGTCATGAAGTATATTCGAGAGTTTAGCCAACTGTCTTGTTATGCTGTGGAAGAAGTTAATACAGAAGAAAGAGGAAGAAGCGTTTCCTGAGAGGGTTAAATCCATTTGTGAGGATGCAGTTAAGGTTGGCTAATAAGCAAACTTATCAGTAGTTGCTGGATGCAGCGATCACATTTGAAGATGACTACAAGAATGTCCAAGAGGATAGAAGGAAGAGAGCTAAGAAGGAAACTAAGAGGATACAGATAAGTAAACCCAAGACCAATTTGGAATTCAAGCCAAGGAATAGACCATATAACAACAACAGTTCCAACCGGAGTGTTAATCCAAACGTAAAGAATATTATATGCCACAACTGCAAACTTCCAGGGCATATGAGTAGGGTTTGCCCGAAACCAGTAATTGTGCGCCACGCTTGTGGTCAGAGAGGTCACATAAAGTCAAATTGTCCAAGCAAACCACAAGGAGGTTGGCCAGTTAGAGATGGAAGACAAGCTAGTGGAGGCTATGGGCAGCCAAATAAAGGAGGAAATAATGTCAAGAACAACAATGGCAAGAGGAACAGACCTACCGGGAAGCTGAATTGCACAACTCTAGAGGAGGTGGATAACTCGGATCATGTGGTGATAGGTATGCTCAATATCCTTACCAATACCGACAAAGTTCTATTTGATACTGGTGCAACTACTTCATTCATTTATGAAGAATTCTGTGATAAATTCACGATTAGAAGGGCAACATTAGAAAACCCCATGAGCGTAGTTACGGCAGGGGGAAATGTGATTGTACGCCACATTTTACAAGATCAGGTTATATCGATCTGTGGTTGTACATACTTTGCGGACCTTTATGTGATTCCTTTGAAGGGAATTGCAGTAGTGCTGGGGATGGACTGGATGACTGAACATGGGGCTCAGATAAATTGTGAGGAGAAAACTGTCTCAATCAAAACTCCAAGTGGAGCAAGGATAGTTTACCAAGCAGATAAGCACAGTCATACCATGGTGGATCTTCAGTTGAACTCAATGAAGGAGGTCAAGTTGGAAGATATTCCTGTAGTAAGTGAGTTTCAAGATGTTTTTCTAGCAGAGCTACCTAGAATGCCACCAGATCGGGAAATAGAGTTCACTATTAATCTAATTCCAGGTACAGCACCAATATCTCAAGCACCATACAAGATGGGTCCAAAAGAATTAAAATAACTCAAGGAGCAAATTGATGAGTTAGCCAGAAAAGGATTTATTCAGGAAAGTGTATCCCCATGGGGAACACCGGTGATCTTTGTAGATAAAAGGTATGGTGGAAGAAGGATGTGTGGGACTACAGAAATCTGAACAATGTTACCATAAAGAATAAGTATCCCTTACCAAGAATTCAAGATCTGTTTGATCAAGTGAAAGGAGCTGGAGTATTCTCTAAGATCGATCTAAGATCTGGATATCATCAGATAAAAATCAAACCAGAGGATGTTACAAAGACAACATTTGTCTCAAGATATGGACACCATGAGTATCTTGTAGTACCATTTGGTTTGACCAATGCACCGGCAATATTCATGAACCTGATGAACAAAATCTTCATGCCATATTTGGATAAGTTCGTCATAGTATTCATTGATGATATTCTGATATATTCCAAGGATAAGGAAGAGCATGCAGATCATTTGAGAATAGCATTGCAGACTCTAAGAGAACATAAACTTTATGCTAAGTTCAGTAAGTGTGAATTCTGGTTAGATGAGGTAGAATTCCTTGGTCATGTGATCAGTAAAGATGGAATTGCTATAAATCCATCTAAAGTTCAATCAGTACTAGAATGGACTGCACCAACTAATGTGAAACAAATTCGAGGTTTCCTGGGGATGGCTGGTTATTATCGGAGATTCATTGAAGGTTTCTCCAAAATAGCTAGACCAATGACCAAATTGTTAAGGAAGAATACACCATTCAATTGGGATGAGAAGTGTGAAGCAAGTTTTCAGGAGTTAAAGACCATGTTAACTACCGCTCCAATCCTAGCAGTTCCAGAAACAGGGAAAGACTTCACAGTATATTGTGATGCATCTAAAGAAGGTATGGGTTGTGTGTTAATGCAAGATCGGAAAGTGATTGCTTATGGTTCAAGACAACTGAAACCACATGAAGTCAATTATCCAACTCATGATTTCGAGTTAGCAGCAGTAGTATTTGCTCTGAAGGGATGGAGGCATTTTCTTTATGGAGCCAGATGTGAGTTATACACTGACCATAAAAGCCTCAAATATTTATTCACCCAAAAGGAATTGAATATGAGACAAAAGCGTTGGTTGGAACTAATCAAATATTATGACCTAACAATCAACTATACCCCGGGAAAAGCAAATGTTGTAGCAGATGCTTTAAGTCGTAAAAGTGCAGATATTCATCCTAGCAATCGGGAGCTACCAAAAGAGTTATAGATGGACTTGGAAAGATTAGAACTTCAATTTATTAGAACAAAGACTCTTGGAGGATTAGATACTATGCAGATAGTTGCAGAACAGGATAGTGATCTTAAGCATGAGATTTTTAGACATCAAGTAGAAGATCCTTTAATTGCTGAAGAAATTCGGAGGATATCTCAAGGGCAAACATCAGTTTTTCGCCTAGGAGATTATGAATCCTTGTGGTTCCAAGATTGTATTTGTGTTCCAGATGTGACTAAGATTCGTGAAGTCATACTCCGAGAAGCACATGAAACACCATATTCTATACATCCAGGAAGTACTAAGATGTACATGGACCTGAAAGAATTATTCTGGTGGAATAACATGAAAAGAGACATTGCAAAATATGTTTCAGAATTCCATACTTGCCAAAGGGTGAAGGCTGAACATCAAAGTCTAGCAAGACCATTGCAACCTTTGGAAATTCTCGAATGGAAATGGGAGGAAATTGGTATGGACTTCATCACAGGATTGCCCATGACACCTAACGGGAAGGGTATGATCTGGGCAATTGTTGATAGACTCACTAAAAGTGCACATTTTATTCTAGTAAATTAGAAGTATAATGCCGAGAAGTTAGTGGAAGTTTACATCAAAGAGATAGTAAGTAAGCACGGAGTGCCCAGAAAGATCATAACTGATAGGTGATCAGTGTTCACTTCGGCATTTTTGGAAAGAATTACATGAAGCACTTGGTTCAAAGTTAGATTTTAGCACAACTTATCATCCAGAGACAGGGGGTCAAACGGAAAGAACCAATCAAATACTGGAAGATATGTTAAGGGCTTGTGCATTAGATTTTGGAGGTTCGTGGGAAGATCATCTACAGTTGGCAGAATTTTCCTACAATAATAGCTATCAAGTAGTCTGAAGGCAGCTCCATATCAAGTTCTGTATGGAAGTAAATGTAGATCACCAATATGTTGGTATGAGCCTAGAAGTAGCAAAGAATTTGTGCCAGACTATATCAAGGAAAAACAAGATATCATTGATAAAATCAAGGATATATTGAAAATAGATCAAAGTAGGCAGAAAAGTTATGCTGATCAAAGTCGAAGATCATGGCATCCTGAAGTGGGAGACATGGTATATCTGAAAGTAAGTCCAATGAAAGGACTTAAAAGGTTCGGAGTTAAAGGAAAATTGAGTCCAAGATATATAGGGCCATTCAAAATACTGAGCTAGAACGGGACTATAGCTTATGCTTTAGAGTTACCCTCAAGATTGGCTCAAGTTCATAATGTTTTCCATGTGTCACAACTCCGAAAATGTCTTAAAGTTCCTGATGATGCGATCACACATCAAGAGATAGAATTACAAGCAGAGTTGACCTATGTTGACAAACCCTGTAAAATTTTGGAAGAAAACTGGAAAAGGTTGAGGAACAGGGCAATCAAGTACTACAAGGTACAGTGGGAACAACATCCTGAAAGAGAAGCCACCTGGGAGAAAGAAGATGATTTAAGAAAAGTCTATCCAGAACTGTTCAGGTACACTTCAACAAACTCCGGGACGAAGTTTAATTTAAGGGGGAAGTCTGTAACATCCCAACATATAGGAACCGAAGGGTAGATTTAGGAATCAGTAATTGCATGCATTCATTTGTAAAAATGTGGGTAAATTTTTCGCCAAATAAAAACTTAAAGTGATCAAAGTTTCTTTCACTTTTTAAGTTTAGGAATAGCCTTGGAGAATGATCATTATAAACTTTGACATAATCTTTATGGATCAGTGTTGGGAAAAGAATTTGAATTCAAATTTAGGATTTGAAATTACATTGTAAAATAATGGAATTGTGATTTAGTAATATCATATAATTAAGAAACAATAAATCGTAACCAGAAACTCTATGTAAGATTGATAATTAAATAAATGAATATTTATTTCATATAATCATTTCATCAATAAGTTAGAAAATGTAACTTACAAAGTTAATAAAGAATCTTTACAAGAGTGAAATAGCAAAAAGAGGAAATTACATTATTATTAAACTAATATATCTTTATTACAAAAGAATAAAAAATAAAGATTACAAAAGAATAACATAAATATTACAAAGGAACTATTCTATCTAAAATTACACCTATTCTAATCTTGAATCTTCAAGCTTTGTACCTGCAAAACAAAGAACAAACAAAAAGAAAGAAAATAAATGTTAAGATATTTTTACTCTCGGTAGTGACAGTGAGATGCACTGTTCCACTTTACATCATTGAGTAAATATTTAGGGGAAAGTTTCACCAATATGAAAGAATTAAATCTTTCATAATTAATAAGCCATAAGTCAAATGATTCCAATCAATAAGAGGGGCAAGTTTCACCAGGCAAATAAATGTAATCTGATAAAATGGTAAATCATCTCCCTGAGCATATCCATAAGGATGCAACAGACACACAAGCAGCTTACACACCTAAATGCATGGTGTGTGTGTGTGCTGTCAACACAGCCACAACTGTCGACACAATCAAAAAGAGCTCAACATAGCCGTGGGCAAGCACCACGATACCATTTCCTTGCACATACACACCAAGCATCAGCAGTCTAGCCACAACAAACCAAACCAAACCAAACCAACCACACACCAGATCATCCCAATACTCACCAAGATGGTGACATAAGGAGGGGGTGGATCAAGTGGATAGCAAGGACAAGGCCAAGCTAACAGGAACCAGAAGGTGGATAGCAAGATCAAGGACAAGCCTGTGAGCCGAAGTAGTAGGAGCAGCATCAGGAAAAGAACCAGATTAGGCCAGCAACTCAACCAACAAGATCAAGCCACAAGATCAACCAGTTACAACACCAACAACTCAACTGTTGGGGTGAGTAGTATAAAACCATCACATGATCTGTCTATCTAAGTTATATAAGAATTCATGTGTTGTCTTATATTAAACCTCTCAGAAAGCACCCAAGTGGGGTGAATCCATCATAGAGGATTTTGAATACTAAAGTTATAGCCATAAGAAAACCATACAAGTAAAACTAGAATCTCAGACCAGCATCACTGATCCTGGATATAAAGGCCAAATCTTATAATCCAATATAATCATAGTCAAGATTATGAATTCTGGGCACATCTATTAAAAGAGTAGCACCCCAGAATCCATAAATCTTATGGATCCATGCAAAACCATTAGCACACCAATCATTTTATCAAAGGGATTCCATAATAAGTAACTGGTATCACTACTAGAACATATCTATGAGGAACAGCAAGATAAGAACCTAGTTCCTAAGCCTCAGACCAACATCACATGCACTGATGTTTAAAGAAAGAAGATTCCAACTTATCTTTGGCATTAATCCAATCATAAAGCTTTCACAAAATCAAGCCAAGAAGGAGAACCTAGACTTGTGTGCCATTTCAAGATTGTGTCACAAGAGCAGATTCTAAACCAAGCAGACACATCTAGCTTTCATAGATAAATTGACAAACAACTAATCATTATTTTCCTGGTATCAATCACCAGGAATCATTTTCAAGTTTATGTATACAGAACATCACTGTAAGGAACTAATTAACCTCAATCTGCATATGAATCCATAAGCCATCAATTACAGAATTAGTGAATAAATCACTCACAAAGTCACTGTCATTAACCAAATCATGACAATAATGAAGTTCCAAATCACTAGGATCCACAAGTAATGATTCCACAATAGCACTATCATTTGAACCATATCAAATTACCCACTAGAAATAGTCCGGTAAGCCACTAGCATCACCAAATCCCAAGTATAAACAGTAATCCACATCAAACAACCATTCACCATCCTCAATGACCATTACTACTAATACCAATTCATCATATATAACCACAATAGAGGGATGAACCCTAATCAGGATATGAACCCTAATCAGGGTATGAACCAAACAGGTGTAGCCACTTGAAACATGTGGTAGGTGGCAGTACAGAGAGCACGAGTGGGAAGAGAAAGCAAACTTACTGGAGGTTCTAGTCATGGTCGAGAAGAGGAACCAGAAGGGGTCGACGAGCGTGGCGGCACGGGGAGCTCCCCAAGGGGCGCTGCAACCCGCACCGAGCCTAGGCGGCGACCACAACAACATTTGAGGGCGAGCAGCAGCACCACGGGTGTGGCGGCGGCGATGACATCACCAGCACCACCCCAAACCCTAGGGTTCGGGACGGAGCCAGCCTGGCCATAGGAGAGCCCCAAATCCAAATTGAAATGGACTAGATGAAGGAGCGGGATTAGCAACCACGCCATGCACCATGGCGGCGTGAATCGCCCAGCGGTGGTATCGGCGACCACGGGGTCGAGGAAGGATAAAGGATGAGGACGAGAGAGAATGGCAGGGAGAGTGGGCTGAGAGGGCCAACCCTTCGGGGAGAATTTTTTGGTTCTGATCACTTGGGGCCAAAACGGCCCAATAAGCCCAACAAAGCCAGCCCAACAACCTAAAGAAAATTTTAATAATTAAGAAAAGACAAAAAATACCCCGGAACTTAAATAAATTCCAGAAAATAATATAAAAGTCTAAAATTTATAAATAAAATCTTTATGGATTTCGAATAATCCAAACTATCTAAATAAATTAAGAAATAATTTTTATCAAGAATTTTATAATATATGTATTCCTTATGGAATTTTATAAAATTAAAGAAAGAAGATAAAAATTAATAAAAATCACTTTAATTATATATTAATGTTGTAGTATTTTAGAAAAATACTAAATAAATGTTTAATGTCATAAAAATAAATTTTTGTATTCAAATGATAATTTTAAAGGAATTATTAAATAAATAAAATCAAGTAAAATAAAATAAAATAAAATTCAATATTCAATAAATATTAATAATTAATATTTATAAATCCTTTAATACTTAAAGGAATTTTTGTAACTCAAATAATGGGTAGAACACACAAAAATAAATAATGCATTACATTACTTTGCATAATATTTTTGCCTCTTTAAATATTGTCCTTACCGGGCAATAATGATTTTTATAGACATAGAAGCTCAAGGTCCAGTGCAAGCATCCGACTTCACTACCTTGCAATCACAAGGCAAGTTCATCACTTGCTCATGTCCTTTGAAGAGTCTTTACCAAAGTATTTGTAAATTGTGTGTTATCATCTATATTCCAGAAAAATAAATTATTATTTTCTCAAACAAATAAACCTTTGGTATCATCCTAAGTGATGATACAATGAAGCAATAGAACTTAGGTTTCTATTTGAAACAATGATGATCAATTAGGGATTTCATAACCCATGACATCAGTGATTCTAGCGCCGTATATAACGCGTTAACCATGAGATTTGGAATGAGACGGAGAAGTCAGTTGTATCCTTTTCCTCTCGTATGAAGGCAAGATGACCTTAACGTGACGTTGTGATTCCTTGTGCGGATCCAACATATGGGTGGGCACCCTTACGCCCCACACTTTTGGTGTCTAGATTATCTATGAATGGTGTTTAGTGGTATAGTCCATTTAATATGATACTTGTCAGGGCATCACTAGGTCATAGAGTCTTCGGGAACTCATCAGGGTATTAGACTGCCCAAAAGGGGGCTTAACGGAGGTGAGCCGGCCCCGAAGGATCGTGCAAAAAACACCATATTCTATACATCCAGGAAGTACTAAGATGTACATGGACCTGAAAGAATTATTCTGGTGGAATAACATGAAAAGAGACATTGCAAAATATGTTTCAGAATTCCATACTTGCCAAAGGGTGAAGGCTGAACATCAAAGTCTAGCAAGATCATTGCAACCTTTGGAAATTCTCGAATGGAAATGGGAGGAAATTGGTATGGACTTCATCACAGGATTGCCCATGACACCTAACGGAAGGGTATGATCCGCAATTGTTGATAGACTCGCTAAAAGTGCACATTTTATTCTAGTAAATTAGAAGTATAATGCCGAAGTTAGTGGAAGTTTACATCAAAGAGATAGTAAGCACGGAGTGCCCAGAAAGATCATAACTGATAGGTGATCAGTGTTCACTTCGGCATTTTTGGAAAGAATTACATGAAGCACTTGGTTCAAAGTTAGATTTTAGCACAACTTATCATCCAGAGACAGGGGGTCAAACGGAAAGAACCAATCAAATACTGGAAGATATGTTAAGGGCTTGTGCATTAGATTTTGGAGGTTCGTGGGAAGATCATCTACAGTTGGCAGAATTTTCCTACAATAATAGCTATCAAGTAGTCTGAAGGCAGCTCCATATCAAGTTCTGTATGGAAGTAAATGTAGATCACCAATATGTTGGTATGAGCCTAGAAGTAGCAAAGAATTTGTGCCAGACTATATCAAGGAAAAACAAGATATCATTGATAAAATCAAGGATATATTGAAAATAGATCAAAGTAGGCAGAAAAGTTATGCTGATCAAAGTCGAAGATCATGGCATCCTGAAGTGGGAGACATGGTATATCTGAAAGTAAGTCCAATGAAAGGACTTAAAAGGTTCGGAGTTAAAGGAAAATTGAGTCCAAGATATATAGGGCCATTCAAAATACTGAGCTAGAACGGGACTATAGCTTATGCTTTAGAGTTACCCTCAAGATTGGCTCAAGTTCATAATGTTTTCCATGTGTCACAACTCCGAAAATGTCTTAAAGTTCCTGATGATGCGATCACACATCAAGAGATAGAATTACAAGCAGAGTTGACCTATGTTGACAAACCCTGTAAAATTTTGGAAGAAAACTGGAAAAGGTTGAGGAACAGGGCAATCAAGTACTACAAGGTACAGTGGGAACAACATCCTGAAAGAGAAGCCACCTGGGAGAAAGAAGATGATTTAAGAAAAGTCTATCCAGAACTGTTCAGGTACACTTCAACAAACTCCGGGACGAAGTTTAATTTAAGGGGGAAGTCTGTAACATCCCAACATATAGGAACCGACGAAGGGTAGATTTAGGAATCTGTGCAATTGCATGCATTCATTTGTAAAAATGTGGGTAAATTTTTCGCCAAATAAAAACTTAAAGTGATCAAAGTTTCTTTCACTTTTTAAGTTTAGGAATAGCCTTGGAGAATGATCATTATAAACTTTGACATAATCTTTATGGATCAGTGTTGGGAAAAGAATTTGAATTCAAATTTAGGATTTGAAATTACATTGTAAAATAATGGAATTGTGATTTAGTAATATCATATAATTAAGAAACAATAAATCGTAACCAGAAACTCTATGTAAGATTGATAATTAAATAAATGAATATTTATTTCATATAATCATTTCATCAATAAGTTAGAAAATGTAACTTACAAAGTTAATAAAGAATCTTTACAAGAGTGAAATAGCAAAAAGAGGAAATTACATTATTATTAAACTAATATATCTTTATTACAAAAGAATAAAAAATAAAGATTACAAAAGAATAACATAAATATTACAAAGGAACTATTCTATCTAAAATTACACCTATTCTAATCTTGAATCTTCAAGCTTTGTACCTGCAAAACAAAGAACAAACAAAAAGAAAGAAAATAAATGTTAAGATATTTTTACTCTCGGTAGTGACAGTGAGATGCACTGTTCCACTTTACATCATTGAGTAAATATTTAGGGGAAAGTTTCACCAATATGAAAGAATTAAATCTTTCATAATTAATAAGCCATAAGTCAAATGATTCCAATCAATAAGAGGGGCAAGTTTCACCAGGCAAATAAATGTAATCTGATAAAATGGTAAATCATCTCCCTGAGCATATCCATAAGGATGCAACAGACACACAAGCAGCTTACACACCTAAATGCATGGTGTGTGTGTGTGCTGTCAACACAGCCACAACTGTCGACACAATCAAAAAGAGCTCAACATAGCCGTGGGCAAGCACCACGATACCATTTCCTTGCACATACACACCAAGCATCAGCAGTCTAGCCACAACAAACCAAACCAAACCAAACCAACCACACACCAGATCATCCCAATACTCACCAAGATGGTGACATAAGGAGGGGTTGGATTAGGTGGATAGAAAGGACAAGGCCAAGCTAACAGGAACTAGAAGGTGGATAGCAAGATCAAGGACAAGCCTCCAGGAGCTGGAAGTAGTAGGAGCAGCATCAGGAAAAGAACCAGATTAGGCCAGCAACACAACCAACAAGATCAAGCCACAAGATCAACCAGTTACAACACCAACAACTCAACTGTTGGGGTGAGTAGTATAAAACCATCACATGATCTGTCTATCTAAGTTATATAAGAATTCATGTGTTGTCTTATATTAAACCTCTCAGAAAGCACCCAAGTGGGGTGAATCCATCATAGAGGATTTTGAATACTAAAGTTATAGCCATAAGAAAACCATACAAGTAAAACTAGAATCTCAGACCAGCATCACTGATCCTGGATATAAAGGCCAAATCTTATAATCCAATATAATCATAGTCAAGATTATGAATTCTGGGCACATCTCTTAAAAGAGTAGCACCCCAGAATCCATAAATCTTATGGATCCATGCAAAACCATTAGCACACCAATCATTTTATCAAAGGGATTCCATAATAAGTAACTGGTATCACTACTAGAACATATCTATGAGGAACAGCAAGATAAGAACCTAGTTCCTAAGCCTCAGACCAACATCACATGCACCGATGTTTAAAGAAAGAAGATTCCAACTTATCTTTGGCATTAATCCAATCATAAAGCTTTAACAAAATCAAGCCAAGAAGGAGAACCTAGACTTGTGTGCCATTTCAAGATTGTGTCACAAGAGCAGATTCTAAACCAAGCAGATTAAGTATCTAGCTTTCATAGATAAATTGACAAACAACTAATCATTATTTTCCTGGTATCAATCACCAGGAATCATTTTCAAGTTTATGTATACAGAACATCACTGTAAGGAACTAATTAACCTCAATCTGCATATGAATCCATAAGCCATAATTACAGAATTAGTGAATAAATCACTCACAAAGTCACTGTCATTAACCAAATCATGACAATAATGAAGTTCCAAATCACTAGGATCCACAAGTAATGATTCCACAATAGCACTATCATTTGAACCATATCAAATTACCCACTAGAAATAGTCCGGTAAGCCACTAGCATCACCAAATCCCAAGTATAAACAGTAATCCACATCAAACAACCATTCACCATCCTCAATGACCATTACTACTAATACCAATTCATCATATATAACCACAATAGAGGGATGAACCCTAATCAGGATATGAACCCTAATCAGGGTATGAACCAAACAGGTGTAGCCACTTGAAACACAGGGTAGGGTGGCAGAGTACAGAGAGCACGAGTGGGAAGAGAAAGCAAACTTACTGGAGGTTCTAGTCATGGTCGAGAAGAGGAACCAGAAGGGGTCGACGAGCGTGGCGGCACGGGGAGCTCCCCAAGGGGCGCTGCAACCCGCACCGAGCCTAGGCGGCGACCACAACAACATTTGAGGGCGAGCAGCAGCACCACGGGTGTGGCGGCGGCGATGACATCACCAGCACCACCCCAAACCCTAGGGTTCGGGACGGAGCCAGCCTGGCCATAGGAGAGCCCCAAATCCAAATTGAAATGGACTAGATGAAGGAGCGGGATTAGCAACCACGCCATGCACCATGGCGGCGTGAATCGCCCAGCGGTGGTATCGGCGACCACGGGGTCGAGGAAGGATAAAGGATGAGGACGAGAGAGAATGGCAGGGAGAGTGGGCTGAGAGGGCCAACCCTTCGGGGAGAATTTTTTGGTTCTGATCACTTGGGGCCAAAACGGCCCAATAAGCCCAACAAAGCCAGCCCAACAACCTAAAGAAAATTTTAATAATTAAGAAAAGACAAAAAATACCCCGGAACTTAAATAAATTCCAGAAAATAATATAAAAGTCTAAAATTTATAAATAAAATCTTTATGGATTTCGAATAATCCAAACTATCTAAATAAATTAAGAAATAATTTTTATCAAGAATTTTATAATATATGTATTCCTTATGGAATTTTATAAAATTAAAGAAAGAAGATAAAAATTAATAAAAATCACTTTAATTATATATTAATGTTGTAGTATTTTAGAAAAATACTAAATAAATGTTTAATGTCATAAAAATAAATTTTTGTATTCAAATGATAATTCTTAAAGGAATTATTAAATAAATAAAAATCAAGTAAAATAAAATAAAATAAAAATTCAATATTCAATAAATATTAATAATTAATATTTATAAATCCTTTAATACTTAAAGGAATTTTTGTAACTCAAATAATGGGTAGAACACACAAAAATAAATAATGCATTACATTACTTTGCATAATATTTTTGCCTCTTTAAATATTGTCCTTACCGGGCAATAATGATTTTTATAGACATAGAAGCTCAAGGTCCAGTGCAAGCATCCGACTTCACTACCTTGCAATCACAAGGCAAGTTCATCACTTGCTCATGTCCTTTGAAGAGTCTTTACCAAAGTATTTGTAAATTGTGTGTTATCATCTATATTCCAGAAAAATAAATTATTATTTTCTCAAACAAATAAACCTTTGGTATCATCCTAAGTGATGATACAATGAAGCAATAGAACTTAGGTTTCTATTTGCAACAATGATGATCAATTAGGGATTTCATAACCCATGACATCAGTGATTCTAGCGCCGTATATAACGCGTTAACCATGAGATTTGGAATGAGACGGAGAAGTCAGTTGTATCCTTTTCCTCTCGTATGAAGGCAAGATGACCTTAACGTGACGTTGTGATTCCTTGTGCGGATCCAACATATGGGTGGGCACCCTTACGCCCCACACTTTTGGTGTCTAGATTATCTATGAATGGTGTTTAGTGGTATAGTCCATTTAATATGGTACTTGCCAGGGCATCACCAGGTCATAGAGTCTTTGGGAACTCATCACGGTTTTAGCCTGCCTAAAAGGGGGCTTAACGGAGGTGAGCAGGCCCCGAAGGATCGTGCATACATATGGGGTCGCGGAGAGGGCAGTGATTGGCTTGGACCAACTACTGGGACCCGCATCATGGAATTGTGGACGGAGGAAAGTACACCCGACTGTGCAACAAGGAAGTTGATCTCTCATGGGTAAAGTGACGCGCCTCTAAAGAGTGTAAGAACTGTAACTTGTTACTCCCTATTCTGGTAAGGAGCTACGAACGTAGCAGGAAAGGAACTCCATGAAAGTTTTTGTTAACCCGTGGAGCCTGATGGTCATAGATTTTTATAATAAAATCAATCTTTGAGGAAAGATTTACAAAAACTGCATAGTGCCAAGGACTTATAGTCCGAGGTGGTAGATAGAGCATCAAACTTCCCACCTTGCATATAATGAACTTGCTGGGTAACGCTGTTACTCACCCTTTCCTTTGATCCCTTGCTTAGACTCTGAGGATCCCGAAGATACTCCAATCATGGCTTCTTGCTATTTATTGGAGTATGGTCTCATCATCGCTTCCTCATATGTCGCAGGATCATCGGTGTTGTCCACCAGCATGACACTCATAACGGGATCATACCAATCAGGAGTGGTACGAGTTCTCGTTGACCTGCGAGGTTCCGTATTAACTTCAACGAAGTTTCATGATCAACATCATTAGCTTCCTCTCTTATTGGTGTAGGCGCCACAGGAACTACTTCTGGTGCTGCGCTAATCTCAAGTCCGAGAGAAGGTTCAACAACCTCGTCGAGTTCTAATTTCCTTCCAGTCACTTCTTTCGAGAGAAACTCCTTCTCTAGAAAGGATCCATTCTTGGCAATGAAGATTTTGCCCTAGGATCTATGATAGAAGGTATACCCAATAGTTTCCTTTGGGTATCTTATGAAGACGCATTTTTCCGCTTTGGGTTCAAGCTTGTCGGGCTGTAACTTCTTTACATAAGCTTCGCAACCCCAAACTTTAAGGAACGACAATTTAGGCTTCTTCCCAAACCATAATTCATACGGTGTCGTTTCAACGGATTTAGATGGTGCCCTATTTAAAGTGAATGCGGTTGTTTCTAATGCATAACCCCAAAACGATAGCGGTAAATCTGTAAGTGACATCATAGAACGAACCATATCTAAGATAGTTTGATTACGACGTTCGGACACACCATTACGTTGTGGTGTTCCCGGCGGTGTCAATTGTGAAAGTATTCCGCATTTCTTCAAATGCTCGCCAAACTCGTAACTAAGATATTCACCTCCACGATTAGATCATAGAAACTTAATCTTCTTATTACGTTGATTCTCTACTTCACTTTGAAATTTCTTAAACTTCTCGAAAGTTTTAGACTTATGTTTCATGAAATAGATATACCACATAACGATAACCACCGCGTGAAAGTAAGAACATAACTATAACCACCGCGTGACGCTACACTCATTGGGCCACACACATCGGTATGTATGATTTCCAATAAGTCCGTAGCTCGCTCCATCATACCAGAAAATGGAGTCTTAGTCATTTTACCCATCAGACATGCTTCACATTATTCAAGTGATTCGAAATCAAGAGATTCAAGAAGTCCATCAGAATGGAGTTTCTTCATACGCTTCACTCCAATGTGACCAAGATGACAATGCCACATATAGGTCGGGTTATCGCTCAGTTTCAAACGTTTAGCTTCAATGTTATTAATATGTGTATTACTACAATCGAGATTCAATAAGAATAGACCATCTATCAAAGGTGCATGTGCATAAAACATATTACTCATATAAATCAAACAACCATTATTCTCGGACTTAAACAAGTAACCGTCTCGCAATAAACATGATCCGTATATAATGTTCATGCTCAACGCAGGCACCAAATAACAATTATTTAAGTATAAAACTAATACCGATGGTAGATGAAGAGGTAGTGTGCCGACCGCGATCACATCAACCTTTGATCCATTTCCAACGCGCATAATCACCTCATTCTTTGCTAGTTTCCTTCAATTCTGCATCACCTGTTTCGAGTTATAAATATGAGCAACTGAACCAGTATCAAATACCCAGACACTACTACGACTACTAGTGAGATACACATCAATAACATGTATATCGGATATACCTTTCTTCTTGATGCTGCCGTTCTTCAAATCCGCCAAGTACTTAGGGAAATTTTGCTTCTAGTGACCTTCTCCCTTGCAGTAAAAGCACTCAGTATCAGGCTTAGGCCCAACCTTGGTCTTCTTCGCCGGCGCGGTAACTTTCTTACCGCCCTTCTTGAAGTTTCCCTTTTTCTTAGACTTGCCTTGCTTCTTGAATTTGGTGGTATTATTGACCATCAAAACTTGGTGCTCTTTCTTGATCTCCACTTCTGCAGACTTTAACATGGAGAAGAGTTCGGGCAATTACTTGTCCATGTTTTGCATATTGTAGTTCATCACAAAGCTCTTGTAACTTGGTGGTAGTGATTGGAGGACACGGTGAATCCCCAAAGCATTAGGAATCACTATACCCAAGCTTTGGAGCTTACTTGCGTGCCCATACATCTTAAGCACGTGCTCACTGACGGAGCTGCCCTCTTCCATCTTGCAGTTAAAGAACTTTTCAGAAGCCTCATAACTCTCAACTGCCGTGTGAGCCTCAGATATCATTTTGAGTTCACGGACAATATCATGTGGGTCACCTAGCGGTGCATCCAACACATAGCTCCGATTCCAAACCATACAAGATAGCACACTGAACTGTGGAGTACTGATTCTTCCGAGCGAGGAAAACATTCTTTACCTAATCGGTAGCATCAGCTGCAGGTGGGTCACCTAGCAGTGCATCCAGCACATAGGTCAAATTACCAGCATTGAGGACAATCCTCAAGTTGCGGAACCAATCCGCGAAGTTGCTTCCACTGTTTTTCAACTTTTCTTTCTCTAGGAACACATTAAAATTGATGGTAGGGGCCGCCATTACATATTTGCAATAGTTTAGACTAAGTTTATGACAAATTGAGTTCTAATTAATAGTTAAATTAATCTAGGTGAACTACCACTCAAAACAATATTCCTCACATTGTTTTAGTGATCACACGAACCAAATCCACCACATCAAAATCGATCATCACGAGAGATGACGTAGCTTCAATGGCGAACAATCAACATGTTCATCATATCTACTATATGACTCATGCTTTACCTTTCGGTGATCCGTGTTCCGAGACCATGTTTGTACATGCTAGGCTCGTCAAGATCAAACCTTAGCTTCCGCATGAGCAAATCTGGCTTGCTCCCGTTGTATACACTCACAGAATCTAACACACCCAATCATCACGTGGTGCTTCGAAACAACAAGCTTTAGCAACGTTGCCTACTAAGGATGAACACTTTATAACTTGATATTTTGTGAGATGGATCATCTTATAATGCTACCATCATGAACTAAGCAATACAAGATGCATAAAAGGATTAACATCACATGCAATTCAAATGATATGGTGATGTCTACGCACTTCTATTTTTTTAGACAGTTGTTGGGCCTCCAAGTGCAGAGGTTTGCAGAACAACAACAAGTTTCCCTTAAGTGGATTACCCAAGGTTTATCGAACTCAGGGATGAAGTGGTAAAAGGTATTCCCTCTCAAGCAACCCTGCAATCAAGATACAAGAAGTCTCTTGTGTCCCCAACACACCCAATACACTTGTCAGGTGTATAGGTGCATTAGTTCGGCGAAGAGATAGTGAAATACAAGTGGTAACGGTGCCAGAAAATAGCTTCTGACTTGTTGTTGATGTGGGGTAATGGTGCCAGAAAAGAGCTGATGGCGTGGAGGAAAGGTAAAATCCCAAAACCTCCTCGGCAAATGGAACAATGATAGAAGCAAGCAAACATACAACAGATCTAGATGCAAACAGTGTTTCAATGTTTAGAAATAAGGCCTAGGGATCATACTTTCACTAGTGAACACTCTCTCATATAAATATCCTCTCTTCATGATACTACTCTTAAGTACTATCCGGTTGGACACTCTAATCCATGGTAGGGCTATAATAGCACACCTCAAAGTCCGCCTTCCCCAATCTAGATAACCCCACACTGTCACCTTTAGCGCTAGATGGTTCCAACAAACACCACAATTTCATAGAGACATCCAACTCCAAATATAACTCATAACAAATATTCAATCTATGCAAAGTGCCACACACGGTATGCCCGCTATCACTTTCACACACGTGGGGAAAAGCATAGATCTATTAAAGCACAAAGAGTATTTATGTAGACTCAAGCCTAAGTGCCACCATGGCGTGCACGCTGTCACTTTCACACACATGGGGAGAGCAGAGATCTATTGAAGCACTTGAGTAGCAAGGTAGATCTACTTGATTACAAAGCTCATGACCACAAGATCATGCATAGAGAGAGAGAGATGAAAACATAGCTACCGGTAGAGCCCTTAGCCCTGAGGAAGAACTACTCCCTCCTCATCATGGGAATCAGCAACGACGATGGAGATGGCTCCGGGGGAACTTCCCATCCCATACAGGTGCCGAATAGAGACTTTCTATCCCAATCTCCTTCTACAGGCTCATGCAGGTTTGCGTGGATTTCTTCTGGATGCCCTAGGGTTTTTGGGTCGGAGGCTTCTTATAGGCGCAGGAATCAAGGTCGGTGGGGGTCCAGGGGGCCACACCCCCTGTGGGTGCCTCTAGGGCTTTTTCGCGCCTAGGGGGTGCGGCCACCCTGTGTCCCCCCTCCGGCTCTGCTTCGTGGTTCCGTGTTGCTCTGGGAAAATAATGACTTTGGCTTTTGTCCCGTCCAATTCCGAGACTATTGATTTTCTGCCTTTCTGAAACCAAAAACAGAAGAAAACAGGCATGGAGCATAAAAAATTATAGATACGTTTCCGACGTATCATATGACCTTTCTTATTTTGCTTCCGATCTCCATCTTCAAGCACAAACATGATCTCCATCATCACCGGCGTAGCGTCAAGGTCAATGTCACCGCTCCATGGTTGTCGTCCACCAGCATCAGTTATTACAACTACTTTGAACAATAGACACGCAGGTCTTAACGAAATTAAAAGACCATAAGGTTCTCGCCGCTGTCGACTTACAATAAGGAACATTGCATACATCATATATAATCACAATCATGGCCATATCACATCACAGCACACCCTTGCAAAACAAAGTTAGACGCCTCTAATTTTCTTTGCATATTTTACGTGGTTTGGGGCTTTCAGTAAGTGTCGTTCTAACTTATGAACAAGAACCACAACGTTGATGCTTGAACTATCAAGTGCCCGTTGTAAATTGAACCCATACAATGATGGGAGAGACAATGCAATACAAGTTGCATGTTGCGTGGAGCAAGTCTCATGAACGATGTCATGTAAGGTTAGCCCGGGTCGCTTCATCCCATCATACCGCAAGATGCAAAGTACACAAAAAGCAATTGATAATAAAAGCACCACCACCCATAATAACCATTGTGTTCTACTCGTGCAACAGATCTACATATAGACACGACTCTAATACCACTGTAGGGGTTCGTAGAATGGAAAACAAAAAATTTCTACCGCATGCACACAAACAAGCCAAGATATATCTACTAGATTGTAGCAACGAGTCGATTAGAGTACTCACCCTCGAAGATTCCAAAGCGGTTAACGAGAGCAGATTCTCGTGGGTGATGTAGTGACACTTGCGATCTCAAGATCGCGTGAGACGATCCTTCCGACACTGCTCGGTAGTGCTTCCGCCTGGTCACACGCTCGGTACTCGATGAAGACCTTCTCCCTTGTTCCAGAAAATGGAGGTTGTAGTTCTCCCTCGCACTCCCGCAAAGACGACGGCGTGGTGTCGGAAGTAGAGGGAAAATCCTACAGGGCTTCGCCTAAGCCGGAGCAGGTTATGGTGGATCTAGGGTTTTCGGCGATCTAGAGTTTAGAGAGCCAGAGAGGAGGAGGTGTGTCCGGCAGCGGCTAGGGCGGCGACATCGAGCTGCAGGCATGCAGCGGCATGGTGGCGACTGGCTTGGTGGGAGGGCTGGTTGTGTGGTCTTAGCACCCTCCCCCATTTATGAGAGGGAGGGCAGCTTGGGAGAGGGGAGTTTGAATCCTTCCCCAACTCCCTCTCCTAGTTGGCTTGTGGTGGAGGGAAAGAAGGATTCTTTCCTTCCTCCACTAGGATACATTGTCCCAGTTTGACTTTTCAAACTTGCCTTTTGACTTTCAATTTTGGAGCTTTATTTCTTCCTTGCAAATGCCCAACCAAGTGGCCTAGGACATGATTCAATCATTCCACTTATCCATGACACATTCATGTACCCTTCCCCTTCCGGTCCGGTGAACCTTCTAGACCCTTCTAGAACCTCTCCGATGAAATCATCGGAATCATTCCCGAACTTCGGAATTGGAATTTTATTCTCCGGACCATTCTGGATCTCCTCGTGATATCCCGGATCCCATCCGAGACTCCGAACAACATTTGGTCTCCCTACTTACATTCCATATCTACTAAACAACATTGAATCCTTAAGTGTGTCTCCCTACAGTTCGTGAATTACGCGGACATGACCGAGACACTTCTCCAATCAATAACCAATAGAGGAATCTATAAATTCATATGG
This sequence comes from Avena longiglumis, assembly GCA_030063025.1. Taxonomy (NCBI): domain Eukaryota; kingdom Viridiplantae; phylum Streptophyta; class Magnoliopsida; order Poales; family Poaceae; genus Avena; species Avena longiglumis. The sequence continues at coordinate 32,351,465 of CP125976.1, forward strand.
CTCCCACATATTTCTACTATTACTTTGTGATCGAATGAACCACTTACATACGATACCAATTTCCCTTTGTCTCGCGATAGTTTACATATCTGAGGTTTTGTCGTCGGTATCTCTGCATACCTAGTTCAACTTCTTTACCGATAAGTACTCTTTTCTCATTCCCGTGATATGTGATCCCTTGTGAGCCAGTCACATGCTTGCAAGCTAATTGGATAACATTCCACCGAGAGAGTCCAGAGTATATCTATCCGTCATATGGATGGACAAATCCCACTCTTGATCCATGTGCATCAACACATATTGTCCGAACAATCAATGCCACCTTTATAGCCACCCAGTTACGATGTGGTGTTTGATGTCATCAAAGCATCCTTCCGATGATGGTGATTAGCATGATCTCACGGTCGAAGGAATCAGGTTACTATGTATCAGAAAGCTTATAGCAAACGAACTATTGAAATGACTTGATCTTTATGATATACTTATCTATAGGAGTATGTCCATCATACCATTCTCCTAATGATATGATCTTGTTGTTAATAAAATCTTAATGTTCATGATCTGGAAACCACGATCATCTATCAACCAACAAGCTAGTATTACAAAGAGGCTTTACCAGGGACACTAATTTAGTTTACAAATCACACAAGTATTAATGTTTCCGGTTAATACTATTATAGCATAAATGTAAACATTTTTCATAAACACAAAGATATAATAATAACCACTTCTATTATTGCCTCTAGGGCATATCTCCAACACCTCCGCACAGGGGGCAATAGCTGTCATCGGCCGCCACGGCCGGCCTGCTCAACCCGACCCAGTGGGCGCGCGGGGAGCTAGCGGGCGGGGCTGGATGGCAAACGGCCACACGGGGAGGGGAGGGAGGGGTCGGCCCTCCTGGGCCAGGCGGGCACCATCGTCGCGGGGGTGCCGGCCCACCCGGCTGCCTCCTACTACGCCTGGTCTGCCATGCCAAAGCTGGGTCAGGCGCTGGAGCCGCCCACCCGCTCCTTGCCTGCTGTCTTGCTGCTGGGTCGCTTCCGCCCATCCGGCTCGGAGCAGATTTTTCCCTTATTCTTTGATGGTTTTAGTCCCACATGTGGCACCTACGAGGGAGGGGACTTCTACCTTCCCGTATATAAGGAGGTGCACATAGGTGGGATAAAACACACAATAAAATAAGATAGTCTCTTTGGTTGGAATATCCCTCTCTCTCTAACGTTTCCTTTGCTAGTGTGTGGTCTCACGTCTGGACTGTACATGCAATGTCTTCTCTTCTGCGGCACGTCATTGTGTTGCTAGAATTCCAGCCAGGAGGTCTACATCCGCAATCTCGATGGGATCTGAGCCTGGGAGTCGTTGTCTTGCATTGTATATGTGTGGCAACTTGGTGGGGCTATACTTGGAGGGCAACTCGGTGGGGCTATACTTGGAGCTATCCAGGCCATTGTGCGATGACCTGGACAAGGGGTGACATGTGAGGAGCTTAGCGACCTTGAGGTCGGACGGATACGACTATATCATCCACGCTTCCGCATGAGCGTAACACTCTCTCGGTCTTTAAGGGTATTTTAGTGCTATCTTCCTCTGTTACTTATTACTGATAGATAGATCTTGGACAATTAAAGTTTCATGCGTAGTAAAAAATTTTGTTTTCTGCATCAGAACCCAACATGACCCTGGTTGGTCCTGCTATGGATCACACCATATTCTAATCATACTATCATACTCCGTTGAAGCATAAAATAAAGACCAAGGATCATGAAGATGGCATATTGTCTTTTTTGCACAGAGGTGGTGGAAAAAGACCAAAGATGGAGGAGAGAAAGAAAAGTAATGGCTTCATTGTGGTCTTTGGTGAGAGAGAAGTGTGAGGAAGAAGCCACATTCGTCGAGACGAGGTTGGAAACAAGCTTTGCTCTTTGAGCTCTTGATTAGTAAAATAATGTGTATATTTATTGTATTATTTCATAGCAACACATGAACACTTCAATTGACAATTAGATCGTTTTTTTTCTATGCATATGAAATACAATTATAGCCTTTAAACCAAATTACATGTTAAAAAGTATAATTTTATTGTTCCTAGAATAATATATTGCTATATATTTTTATATACAGAAACAAAAGAAATAATTTTTTGTGTAGCAACACACGACATTCAACTAGTCATTAAAATATAGGGTGAAAACTATTGATATGATGCATATATGTTAGGATATCACACTGTACACTACAACATGAATACGAGTTTTCGATGTATCAAATGTCTATTTATACATGGGATATATGGCTATGTTTGTTCATAATCAATCTTGTTAGGCTTGTAGCTTCTACTATGTCATCTGGATGACGGTCTCCTATTCATGTGCATTAGGGCATTATGTACCCTATGAGTCTTGTGACGGGTCTGATATTTACTTCTGTAACAACTTCTAATGGGGTTGTTGGAAATTGTCTATGCGCTATTGGAAGGCCTTTGTGAGTTTAGACACGCTGCCTCTCTCTAGTTTCCCTTCTTGACGATGTTGGTGGAAGTCCTCTGCTTCGAGAACTCTAGATGCTCGCTCCCTCTCTCTAGTTTCCCTTCTTGACGATGTTGGTGGAAGTCCTCTGCTTCGAGAACTCTAGATGCTCCCGCTCCTGGTAGGCCCTTGGGGCCTGTTAGGAGGTGGTTCCCTCCTGAAGTGATTATCTCCTAGGATGATGTGGCATCCCGCAAAACCACTACCAGAAAATCGCGTTGAATTTGTGCATTGCATCGTCATCATCAGGCATTGTTTGCATAAAACTATTTTCGCAAAGCCGTTTTGTTTCTAAACGCCCCATCTTTTATTCAAACGCCAAACACCGGGTCCCCGGAATTATTTTGTTGTCGCCTATCGGGTTGCAAAAGCCGTGTTTTAAAACAAATAAAATTTATATTTATTTTAGTGGGGGCAGCCGAACGGGCCAGATCGACCCGAACGACCACCCCCGGGAGAACATAAAACGGTCCACCTATCTGCCCCACCTAATCCTAAAGCTACCCACTATCCTACCCACACCCCTGGCCACCTCACTCCCCCCAATCACATCATGCCACCTCAGCTGACCCACTCCCACCCTCCAATCCCTCCTCACACCTCCTCCTCTCTCCTCACCACACACGCCAAGACACACTCACTCACGCCACCGCCGCCTGCCCACTCTCTCCAGCCTCTGGCCCACCTGCAGCCCCACTGACCCACCCCACCAGCCCCTGCTGCCTCTCTCTCCGTGTTTCTTCCTCCTCCAAACCCCTCTCCCCATGGCTGCCCCTCTCTCCTCCCTTCTTTCTCCAAGACCCACCGCCTCCTCCTCAAGGCCTCCACTGCTCCGCCTCGTCGCTCCAAAGCACCACCGCCAGACCCCCTCTCCTTCCCCGCCACCGCTTCTCACCGCCTCCACCGCAACCAACCGACGCGCCCCGCCTCCGACCATCTGCAAGCGCCGCCGGCCTCCTCCATGAGCCCGGCCTTCCCCCGCCAGATCCCCGTCCACCTCTCCGCCCTCGCGCCACCGCTCGCCACCCTCTCAGCCTCCGCCGCCCGCCCTCCAACCACCGCCTCCACCTCCGCGCCTTCCCGCCGAGCGACCTCCGCCTCCCCTCGCCACGTCTGGCCGCCTCGCCTGCCTCCCGACGGCCGCCCGTAGCAAGCCGCTCCTCCTCGCCCGCTCGCCCGCGCCACGCCCGGCACCACACGACGTGGCTGCCTGGCGAGCTCGTGGCGAGCCGCCGCCATCTTCCCTTCCTCCCGTCGCTCTGCGAGATCCTCCCGGCGCCCTTCTCCACCGAGCATCGCAGACGCCTCGCCTCCGCTCAGCCGCTAAGACGACAGAGCCGTAGCCGGGAAGCTCCAAGTTACGTTGGTGATGTCTTTGCTTTCGCCCTATGGCAAGACACGAAGACCTTTCGGTTAACAAAGGCGGGATGTGGTATGTCTGGGATCGGAGACCGAAGACCCCAATGATGCGAAGCCCGATCCCGGCGATCCGAAGACCGCTCCTGGAGTTCGAGACCCGAACCCGATAAACCATCGACGTTGAACCCTCGGAACAACAAGTTCTCCATCACGGAGCATCAAGACCGCCTCACGAACCGGACCCTCGGGACCGCCAAGCTCGCCGAGACCCTAGACGCAAGATCTTCTTCATGGGACGACAAGTACTCCGACACGGACCCTGGAGACCCCGGTGCGTCAAGCTCGCCTTCCCGACCGTCAGGGTCCACGACATGGAATCGCCAGGAGCATCCCCAGAACGCCAAGTTTGTCACGAGAACGTCCCGAATGTTGACACCGACTCGATGGCGCGAGCCCGACAAGACCCTCGCAACGGCAAGCTCGACCCTGTGGGACCCGACAAGAACGGCATCCGACCGGAAGAATCCGATGCGCCCCCGGCGCCGAACCAAGTCCTCCTTCACGGATGCAACAAGATCTACCCCTTTTATCCGAGAACGTCTCCGTCGAACCCTGGACCCTGAGACCGACCCCGAACCCCGGAACCCCAAGTCCGTCGAGACCCCTCAATGTGTGAACCCTTATCCGAGAACCCTATTTTATAACATAATAACCTTGTCGCATATTAAATTGTCATTCATCTCGCATGCATCTCATTGGTTTGGGGGCCTTAGGCCGATTCACCTAATAACTAAATATGGGGCCCATATGCGGGCAAATCTATCCTTATATCGGCCTCATTTAAATTGTGTAGCGAACCCGGTGCTATCTTCTACCATGTTAAACAACATTTAAATTGCGGGGGTTCTAAATAACAGGAACCATCTAATTAAATGTCGTGACCCCGGTTCCGCTTAATATGACCTAATTGCATCGCACCCTTGCCATGTCATCCATCATACATGCATCATGCCGATCTTCTGCCGTTGTATTAAATAGTGCATCCGGTGTTTCTTCTAGTGTTTTGCTTCTTCGCGGATAAGGCCGTTGAGTTGATGTGAGCTTCGCCCGTTCTTGGATGAACCTTCGACAATGTTTTCAAAGCAGCATCTCCCCTTTCTACCTATCTTACTTTTATAGTCTTTATTCCATCCTGTTGATCTATTGCTATCTGATGCGATGCTTTAGTTTCGTACTGTGATATACCGCAGCCCTATATTGCCTTTGACACCCTATTACCGTTGTTTGGTAGATAGTTGGACTTGCGTGTCGTAGTTGCTTGCTCAAGTCTTGATGTGAGTCGTCATGCCACGATTCTTTGTTGTATTGCCGCATGTTGATGTTGGAGCTGATTCTAGTTTTACTTATCGTCACTTTAAATTATGTTTAACAACTAAAATTGAAATAAGCGAGGCATCGGTGGGTGATAGATAATATTTGGTTTCGAGCCCACTTGTGTCCCGTAAGACCCCGAGTACTTGATACCGTTTCCTTGATTTATCGCGCTATCCACATCCGGAGGTATATGGGACCCCAGGCGAGCTTGATTCATCTTATTTCTTGGGGCCACAAACTAGTTTGAGGTTTTATTTACGATCCTACTTATGCCATGCTACTTTTCTCAGATTTAAATTGTGCGAGGTATCACACTTGTCTTGTTAGGATCGGGACACGATTCCGGTGTCGACAAGCCCAGCCACACTTTCGGTTCCCAGTCATTCACGACCGTATACCCAAACCTTGAGCCGTCTCGAGTCACCGTTCGCTATGGATCTACTTAAGGGTGGCCCCTCAAATATTTCTGAATCCTGTGATTGTTCAACGTGAAAGCCTCGTTGGGTTTTGAGTTGGTTTTCGAGGTTGATCGAGCGTGTGTTGCTATTGGTGCACCCGGCCGGTAAAACTTTTCGAAAGCCGTGTCCGGATATGGACGACTTGGAGCACAAAGATCTCGATCATAGACAAGCATAACTAAAGTTTATCGCTATAAATTTGACTTATAATGACTAGTAATCAGCTTCACTATAATGGAATGGCTAATTAATCGCCCACAAATGCTTGTTTGGTTGTCGCCATGCACAATTGTATCCGACTAGTAAGTATTGCAATTACAACGAAATGGCTGAATAAAAGTACCAACAACCGGGTTATGGGTTTCTCATGCTACCAGATTCCGATTAGTAATTGCAACTATAACGGAATGGTTAACTAAAATTGCCCACCGCTTACTTTAACAGATGATTATCTAAACCGACTAGTAATTGCCGCAACAATAACGAATAAGTAAAATCCAACCGTGAGTTCCTCGTTGACTTCCTCGTTTGGCCTCGAGGGGAAACACCAGATGGGTTTGTTTGGTGTTAGTTTCAGGTTACATCCGGATAGGTCATTCTTACCCCTCCGATATCCGCCAGCTTGTATCGAGTCTCTATAGGTTGTTTAGTGCATGCCGCCACGCCGCCACCACCATACCTATGTAGGCGAGGACCGCCAATTCTAGCCTCGCTGTACTAGCCTCGATCGACGCCCTTCTTTTCCTTTGCCCTTTGTCGGCACCCTTTGTTTAAGCAGGTTCTGAGATCGACGCTTAGGGGTTGCCCTTCCGCTTGGCTCAAGGGTTATGGACGCCATTGGTTATTCTTCGTGGCTCTTAGCCCCATTTGCATCTTGTCCGTAGTCGGACGCTCTATCATTTTAAGGTGATTTGGATCTTTGTCTCATATATCGTATTCTTGACTCGGAGTCGCCATATATATCTGCTCGTGGGTCCCATCGAGGACTGTGTAATGTTATTACTGCTTTCCACCCGCACGAAAGTGCTGGTGGCACCTTTGAATCGCTTCTATGCGGTTTGGTGAATTTTGCCCAAACTTGCATAGGTCCGATTCTGAGGGTGTTACAGAGTGGTATCGAGTCAGGTTGCGATACCCACAAGTCCAAATTTCAGGATAACCTAGCTAACTACCGAGTAGAGTGTCAAACTATTTTGCAAAAAGCGTTGGATAGTTCCGTTAGGTCCGGTTTTACTCCTTACCCTCCGCTATTCTCCTCTTACCTCACGATTTTGAATCCGCCTCTTCTCTTCGAGTCCGTGATTTCTCGTGGTTGGTTTCCGCGTACCTTCGTGGTTTCAATTCTCCCTTTTGTAACGGAGGTGCTACGATCATCAATCGCAACTTGTCTGTTGTACCCTTCATCCAATCTTCGTCCTTGAGCTCTTTATCCATATGTGTTCCTTGCGGATATCGTTGTCGTTGAAAACATATGAGAAGGACGAGCATTGGTGAAGTTGAGTATACCTTGAGCATGTGTTGTTCATGCCAATGGAACCATCGCGAAACCTAATCGAGTGTCTTTCATACGATTCCTGTATCTTCCGTTGTTTCCACGACGATATCACCCACGCAGATCCGATGCGTAGTCCGTGATCACTCCTGTTTCCAACCTCGCTTGTCGAGATCTTCAGTCTAACTCCGAGAGTTGGTTGCATAATCCGTCTATTCGCATGAAGAGTAATGGTATGAGTGCGGGATGGAGTAGCTACCACCGCTTCTTATTCGCTCTTGTGCGTCGAATCGGTGGATCCAGCCACTTTACTCCGTCCGCGGAAGTTAGGGGTGGCTTATTGTGGATACCTCTACCTTCGACCTTTTGGCCCCGGAGTGTTCTCTCGACGATCACGGACAACGACCTCTTGTTAGTGGTGTCGCGAGGATCTACACGAAACGAGAAGACGCAGATCGCCGACCTTCCTTCCAGAGATGAGGCGGATCTCGAGGGCGAGATCCATTGTTAGTGGTATCGAATTGTGGCATCCCGCAAAACCACTACCAGAAAATCGCGTTGAATTTGTGCATTGCATCATCATCATCAGGCATTGTTTGCATAAAACTATTTTCGCAGCCGCTTGTTTCTAAACGCCCATCTTTTATTCAACGCCAAACACCGGGTCCCGGAATTATTTTGTTGTCGCCATCGGGTTGCAAAAGTGTTTTAAAACAAATAAAATTTATATTTATTTTAGTGGGGCGTAACCGGCCAGATCGACCAACGACCACCCCGGAGAACATAAACGTCCACCATCTCCCCACCTAATCCTAGAGTTACCCAACCTATCCTACCCACACCCCTGGCCACCTCACTCCCCCCAATCACATCATGCCACCTCAGCTGACCCACTCCCACCCTCCAATCCCTCCCTGCCACCTCACCCCTCCTCTCTCCTCACCACACACGCCAGCACACACTCACCACAGACAGCCTCCCGCCACACTCTCTCCAGCACAGGCCCACCCGCAGTCCCACGCCTGACCCACCCCACCAGCCCCGCTGCTCTCCTCTCTCTCCGCTTTTCCTCCTCCCCAAGAACCCCTCTCCCTCAGGCAGCCCTCTCTCCTCCCTTCTTTCTCCAAAGACTCACCTCAGCCTTCCTCCGCCCAAGACACCACAGACCCCCTCGGTCCTTCCCCGCCACGCTTCACCGCCCACCGCCTTAACCGACCAGCCTCGACTTCTGCAAGCGCCTCCTCCCATGAGCCCGGCCCAGCTGCCCCAGATCCCTCCACCTCTCCGCGCTTCGGCCCCACGCCACCGCCGCCACCTCAGCCCTCCGCCAACCACCGCCTCCACCTCCGCCCTTCCCGCCGAGCCCGACCTCCGCCTCCGCCACGTCTGGCCCTCGCCTGCCTCCCGCGACGGCCGCTCAAGAAGAAGCCGCCTCCCTCCTCCGCTCGGGCCTCGCCTGCACCGCACTGGCCGTGGCTGCCTCGCCGAGCTCGTGGCGAGCCTCCGCTCATCTTCCTGCTTCTCCCGCTGCCTCTGCGAGATCCTCCCTGGCGCCCTTCTCCACCGAGCACCGCAGACGCTCGCCTCCGCTTCCAGCCGCTAAGACGACAGAGCCGTAGCTGCCGGAAGCTCCAAGTTGGCGCAGGTGTGATGTCTTCTGCTGCACCCTATGGCAAGACACGAAGACCTTTCTTAACAAGGCAGGGATGTGCTGCCGATCGAGACCAAGACCCCAATGATGCGGTTCGATCCCGCGATCCAAGACGCTCCGAGTTCGAGACCAACCCGATAAACCATCGACGTTGAACCCTGAACAACAAGTTCTCCATCACGGAGCATCAAGACCGCCTCATGAACCGAACCCTCGGGACCGCCAAGCTCGCCGAGACCCTAGACGCAAGATCTTCTTCATGGGACGACAAGTACTCTGACACGGACCCTGGAGACCCCGGTGCGTCAAGCTCGCCTTCCCGACCGTCAGGGTCCACGACATGGAATCGCCAGGAGCATCCCCAGAACGCCAAGTTTGTCACGAACGTCCCAATGTTGACACCGACTGATGGCGCGAGCACAAGACCTCGCAACGGCAAGCTCGACTGTGGGACCCGACAAGAACGGCATCCGACCGAAGAATCCGATCGCGCCCGCCAACCAAGTCCTCCTTCACGGATGCAACAAGATCTACCCTTATCCGAGAACGCCTCCGTGAACCTCGACCTGAGACCGACCCCAACCCCGAACCCCAAGTCCGTCGAGACCCTCAATGTGTGAACCCTTATCCGAGAACCCTATTTTATAACATAATAACCTTGTCGCATATTAAATTGTCATTCATCTCGCATGCATCTCATTGGTTTGGGGGCCTTAGGCCGATTCACCTAATAACTAAATATGGGGCCCATATGCGGGCAAATCTATCCTTATATCGGCCTCATTTAAATTGTGTAGCGAACCCGGTGCTATCTTCTACCATGTTAAACAACATTTAAATTGCGGGGGTTCTAAATAACAGGAACCATCTAATTAAATGTCGGGACCCCGGTTCCGCTTAATATGACCTAATTGCATCGCACCCTTGCCATGTCATCCATCATACATGCATCATGCCGATCTTCTGCCGTTGTATTAAATAGTGCATCCGGTGTTTCTTCTAGTGTTTTGCTTCTTCGCGGATAAGGCCGTTGAGTTGATGTGAGCTTCGCCCCGTTCTTCGGATGAACCCTTCGACAATGTTTTCAGGCGAGCATCTCCCCCTTTCTACCTATCTTACTTTTATAGTCTTTATTCCATCCTGTTGATCTATTGCTATCTGTGATGCGATGCTTTAGTTTCCGTACCTGTGATATACCGTGCAGCCCTATATTGCCTTTGACACACCCTATTACCTGTTGTTTGGTAGATAGTTGGACTTGCGTGTCGTAGTTGCTTGCTCAAGTGCTGATGTGAGTCGTCATACGCCACAGTTGCTGTTGTATTGCCGCATGTTGATGTTGGAGCTGATTCTAGTTTTACTTATCGTCACTTTAAATTCTGTTTAACAACTAAAATTGAAATAAGCAGAGGCATCGGTGGGTGATAGATAATATTTGGTTTCCGAACGCCCACTTGTGTCCCGTAAGACCCCGAGTACTTGATACCTGTTCCTTGATTTATCGCGCTATCCACATCCGGAGGTATATGGGACCCCCGAGCCGAGCTTGATTCATTTATTTCTTGGGGCCACAAACTAGTTTGAGGTTTTATTTACGATCCTGTACTTATGCCATGCTACTTTTCAGATTTAAATTGCGAGGTAATGCATAATCGCTGTTAGGATCGGGACACGATTCCGGTGTCGACAAGCCCAGCCACACTTTCGGTTCCCGATGCTCACGTAGATACCCAAACCTTGAGCCCGCCTCGAGTCACCGTTCGCTATGGAATCTACTTAAGGGTGGCCCTCAAATATTTCTGAATCCGTGATTGTTCACCGTGAAAGCCTCGTTGGGTTTTGAGTTGGTTTTTCCGAGGTTGATCGAGCGTGTTGCTATTGGTGCACCGGTAAAACTTTCAAAGCCGTGTCCGCGGATATGGACGACTTGGAGCAAGATCTCGATCATAGACAAGCATAACTAAAGTTTATCGCTATAAATTTGACTTATAATGACTAGTAATCAGCTTCACTATAATGGAATGGCTAATTAATACGCCCACAAATGCTTGTTTGGTTGTCGCCATACAATTGTATCCGACTAGTAAGTATTGCAACTACAACGAAATGGCTGAATAAAAGTACCAACAACCGCTGGGTTATGGGTTTCTCTCATGCTACAGATTCGATTAGTAATTGACAACTATAACGGAATGGTTAACTAAAATTGCCCACCGCTTACTTTAACAGGATGATTATCTAAACTCGACTAGTAATTGCTGCAACAATAATCAATAAGTAAACTGCCAACTGTGTGAGTTCCTTGACTTCCTCGTTTGGCCTCGAGGGAAACACGTGATGGGTTTGTTTGGTGTTAGTTTGTGTTACATCCGGATAGGTCATTCTTACCCTCCGATATCCGCCATTGTATCGAGTCTCTATAGGTTGTTTAGTGCATGCCGCCACGCCGCCATCCACCATACCTATGTAGGCGAGGACCGCCAATTCTAGCCTCGCTGCATCGGCCTCGATCGACGCTCCTTCTTTTTCCTTTGCCCTTTGTCGGCACCCCTTTGTTTAAGGTGTTCGAGATCGACGCCGAAGGTGGTTGCCCTTCCGCTTGGCTCAAGTGGTTATGGACGCCATTGGTTATTCTTCAGGGCTCTTAGCCCCATTTGCATCTTGTCCGTAGTCGGACGCTCTATCATTTTTAAGGTGATTTGGATCTTTGTCTCATATATCTGTATTCTTGACTCCTGGAGTCGCTGTTATATATATCTGTTCTGTGGGTCCCATCGAGGACTGTTGTGTAATGTTATTACTTCGTTTTCCACCCGCACGAAAGTGCCTGGTGGGCACCTTTGAATCGTTTCTATGCGGGTTTGGTGAATTTTGCCCAAACTTGCATAGGTCCGATTCTGAGGGTGTTACAGATGATATATGCATGGGAGCAATAACGGGTAAGTCTCCCTCCATATATTCAAATTTGTGTTGATTCGGGGTTGGACCAAAATTCCGTGTCACCACAATTTCAACCACAACCCATCCCAAAACCGTACACGCATATTCATTGTTCTCATACTAAAAGATATCTCTCTCTCATGCTTGCATACATACAATAGAGGGATATCCTCTATATTCCACTCATGTGCACCACTACCATGAGCGCATCCCCTACCTGTAGTGTTGCCCATCTATCTTGGCCTTGACTATACTCCTTTTCCCCTTCTCCCTTTTAGCCTATCATGTTCTCGTGTTTGTAGAAATGCGAGCTCATACCTTTGTCCTCCTCGCCTCCATCCTGACCCACACTTAAAACCTTTTTCATCGCCCCTCATCCCATCGTCTCTTTGTGTCTAGATTCACTATCCTTTGTGCCTCCTCTCAAGCTTTTGCATGTCCACGACCTCTTGGTCACATGGTATGTCGTGTGCATGTTCTTCTTGTCGGGCTTCATTGCCACTAGTTCCCTCAAGAACTCTTACATAGCTAGCGCCCTTAGCCTACCTCTGTTGCCAAGAGAGATTATGTTTCTTGACATCTTGGAGCTCTCAATTGCAACAAAGGCAAACTCCTCGTCCATTTCCAACAAAGCATGAACAAACACCAAGGTCAAATTTGCATCCAAGAAGGCACATGATGGTCTCGTGAAGAGACAAAGTGGATGCAGGGTAGGGAGAGAGATGACCAAAAACTAGTAGGCAAAGGTATAGAATGAAGTGGATAGGTGTGACCATCGAGCAAAGGGAGATAAAGGAGCATAGGTGTGTGAAAATTATAGGGAAGAGTCGGACAACCACCGAAGAGAAGGAGAGCAACGCATAGTGAAAAGGGGATTTCCCACATAACTTGTTATGGCATCCACTTGTGCCAAATCTTAGCTCAAACAAAATTAGGTGTACATTTAAATAACATTTTAAGCCAAGGGCCACGCTCTAAACCGTTTTGGCTAGAGAGATTACAACTTTAATTCTAACAAAAAATTAGATAAATTTTAGCAAGCGAACATTACAATTTTAGTCTTATGGAGCGAACACATTCTAGTCGTGGGATTTTGCATCATACCATACAATGTAACAACCCTGGCAATTTGTGTGCCTGTCGCGCGGGCGCTCGAAGGAGCGAATTTGAGTGTCTGACTGGCATCCAAAATTTAAGATATTTCAAAAAGAAAAGTTCAATTAATAACCAAAGGTTGCGAGGGAAGAAAACTCAATGCACAAAATTGGATCTTTAGGGGAGACCATATAATCAACTCCCAAAATTTGTAGTTAGAAGTTTTAAAAAAATCTGTTCTTTTTTACAATATACCTTCATGCTATCTAGAACTCTAAAAACTGAGCTAGAAATTAGATCTATGGATAGGAAAACAGAGACACATTCGATTGTGAATGGTGTCGGTTTTGGGTGACTATTCACGAATCCGTCTTTTTTTATTCTTTCAAGTGTGGGTTAAATTTGGGGCAGTAATTTTTTGGCTTGTATATACTATATGAATGTGTGTTTATGATTTTATTATCAATAACTTTTAAACATCTTATACTTTTTTTAGGGGAAAGCCATCAGGCGCTTTTTATTTATTTGCCAACACAGTTACATCATTGATTCGCATATTCTAGCTAAGAATGCCTAAAGGAAACAGAGTCTGATAGAGTATTTGTTACAGCATCGAAACGTCCACGACCGTCTCTCTCGCGGACAATGAAGCTCGTTGCAGCTTCGGCAGCCACTCAAAGGCACCCTCTTTTCTCGAGCACACACCATACACGACCGCACCACAGTCCACACGCACCCAAGAACGCAATTTGAAGCTTCTACATGGAACACCTAGGGCTCGTAGGAGAAGACGACAAGTAGCAGACATCAAAATCAGCTCGGAGGAGAAAAAATCGAGAGCAGGAAGCCATGGCCTTCCTCCTCCCCAAGCTCACCACGCCGCCCTGCAGATCGCCCCTCAAACCCCAGCTCGCCCCGCCGAGCCATGGCGGCGGCGGCGGCAGGCTCCACGGCTTTGGCTCGGCGCAGGCCGCGGCGCCGATCCACCTCAACCTCCCGCTCCTCCTCAGCGGCTCGCAGCAGGAAGCCCCCACGGCCAAGTCCGCGGAGACCAAGAACCGGGGCGCGAGCAGCGGCGGCGGCGGCGGGGACCCGCGAAGGTCCGATTTTTACCTCAACCTTGGGACGGCGGTGCGCACGCTGCGGGACGACCTGCCGGCCGTATTCGTCCGGGAGCCCAATTACGACATCTACCGGTGAGGAGGCCTTCCTGTTTCCTCTGTGACTGCTTATGTTAATTTTTGTCGCTGGTTCAGTACCTAAAAATATGTTGGTGATTAGCCATGGAAACACCTTACTACCAAATCGTAGCTCGGTGGTGATGACACTTCAACTGAAATTGTGCAGTTAATAGGAACTGGTCATAAAATGGATAATCGTGCAAAAATTGACACAGCTTGCCAGTGATACGAGTCATGATTCAGAATGAAGGATAGTCTCTATGTGGTGGTGATATGCTCTACTGTCTCAATATTATCCTTTTATCAGCTGATAATATGTCGTATTCAAGATCAGAGCTGAATTAATTGAGGAACACAACAAATTATAAGAGTTTAAGGACACTAGAACACACTGACTGTGACAGTCCATCACCAGCAATTTTGACAGTAGGTGACCTAGTACTAACACAAATAACTGACTGTGATTCTGGTTATGTCTGACAAGAACCCTACCTGCATGAATTTATTTTTTGCAAGCTTCAGTTCGTTAAAAACGGCGATTATAAACGTTATTTACATCCTTTTGCAGCGAAGACATCACATTTGTCGATCCTTTGAACACTTTCCATGGGATTGACAACTACAAAACAATATTCTGGGCTCTCAGATTTCACGGGCGTCTATTATTCAGTGAAATTGGGCTTGACATATCACGCATTTGGCAACTAACAGAGAACTCGATAGTTGTCCGCTGGGAACTGTGGGGTACCCCGCGTGTCCCGTGGGAATCATATGGATGCTTCAGTGGCACATCCAGGTACAAAGTTGACAGGAATGGGAAAATTTGAGCACAAAGTTGACAACTTGGCTTTGGACTTCCCGGCCAGTAGCCAAAGTGGGCAGGATTGCTGACTTAGTAGTTGCTTACCCGCCGAGCCCCAACCCGACTTTCTGGAATGTAGTAGGGACAGATGATCGATGCTCATGGACAAAGCTTTACCGAGCGGTGCTGGAGACTGTAGAGCGGGAAGGCGACGTTCCTGCAGGCATTTGCATTGAAGGTCTTCTCACTTGTTCATAGATAGAATCAGCTTCAGGACTAGCTGCTTGTTAGTGAGTTTTTTCTAGATAAAATGTATAGAATGTGGGTACATAAATTAACCACATTACTGTCAGTTCTCTCTCTGTATACTGTAGCTCAGCTCTAGAACAACAACTTTACATCAACTACATGTTAGATGACTATATCTCGTCGTCCTTGGTGTGTATAGTATATTATTACTGCCACTTGTTTACATACTGTGAGATATGAATACAAAAGTTGTAGTTTTTATTCATAGGTTGGGCAAACTTTGCTCTCTAAATTATTTAAAAATATATATATAATATCTCCAAGAATTTTTTGTGATGCATCATTATTTTGCTTTGCAATTTTTGAGCTGCTTGGTGAGTGAGCTGGGTCATTTGAATTGTGAACTATTGTTACTAGCATCCATGAACTATGAAAGAACACTACGTGAGATGCCATTGGGAGTGGTATCAGTTTTTGTTCTCTTAATTTAACTTGACTCTGCAGGATTTACATGATTAGACATAGTCCTAGTTAAACATTCAAAATTTTCAACTGTTGATGATTATTAATAGATTGGTGGAACTTTCGCAAAAAAAAAACATTCAAAATTTTGACTAACAATAACTTTTCAAATATTCGGGCTGGATACTTACTCATGTCAGTTTTTCTAGGAAAAAACTTGCGCAATATGAAAATATTATTTATTTATTTATTATAAGAATTACGTCAAAGTGATGTTTTGTAAACTGTATTGATGTCCAAAACTTCAGGTCTTTTAGTTGGAGTGAAAATAAGATATGTGTATGAGTTTATCGCTGTTTTTTTTGCTTCCTTTGGCCTTTTATCATGTCTTCTCTCTCCTGGTATCAAAGCAGCATGGCAATTTCCCTTGTCCGGCACTGGTATAACCTTCTTATAATCCTTGGAGATTGTCCTTTATATGCTTGTAGGCCGTCCTTCATCTAAACTTGTTTAGTATTCACAAAGAAAGGGACATATATACTTGATCCCATATGACTGATAAACAACCATTCTAACAGCCGGCTGCCGGCTTCCCTAAAGGTTTTTATTCTGTGGCGCAGCACATCACTACCTGTGGTGCAGCGAAGCAAATTTCTAGTGTCTAGTTCTTAGCTATCTGTCATTCCAATCATCAAAGCCTGGAACTTCTATCCTGGCTGCTGAATCTTTTGATCTGACTGTCCACACCCAAGCCACCATGAAGCCCCTACTACTATCATGCACCTGTCTTCTACTCTGTGCCATTGTCTCACCGGTGAGTTCCGACATCCGGCGTGAAGCTGAAGCTCTTCTGAAATGGAAGGCTAGCTTGACCGGTGCCGAGGAGTCCCTAAGTTCATGGTCGTTCGCCAACTCTCCCAGCCTCTGCCACTGGATGCACATCGGTTGCAACTCAGTGGGGAACACCATCACAATGCTCAACATTAGCGGAGCGAGTCTGAATGGCACGCTTGACAAGTTGGACTTCTCGGCTTTCCCCAACCTGAAGACGCTCATCCTATCTGGTAACGGTCTGCATGGCGACATTCCAGGAGGGATTGGTAACCTGACAAGCTTGGTGAAGCTGCAGATCAACAGCAACCAGTATTTGACAGGTGCAATTCCTCGCGGCATTGGCCAGCTGAAGCAACTCACTGAACTGCAACTGGAAGATTTGGGTCTTGATGGCGCACTACCTGAAGAGATTGGTAACTTGACAAGTTTGAAGAAGCTCTCTCTCTACTCAATCAATTTGGCCGGATCAATCCCGCTAACAATCGGGAAACTGAAGAAGCTCCGCTTGCTGAACCTAAGAAAGAACAATCTGACAGGGCGCATCCCGCAGGAGATAGGCAACATGACAGAATTGGGGCGCATGGACTTAACGCAGAACTATTTACACGGCAAGATACCAGGTACAATCTCTGATTTGGTAAAACTAAGTGCCTTGTTGCTGTCAGAAAATCAGCTCAGAGGCGACATCATCCCTGAGCTAGGGAATAGCAGCACTCTGTCTTATATCAACATTGCAAATAACCGCTTCTCTGGGCTGTTCCCGTCATCCATTTGCGCGGGGGGAGCACTGGTTACAGTCATTGCTGCATACAATGGATTTACGAGCCTTGACGACCTGACATTCCAAAATTGCACGACCCTGAAGCACATTGACTTCACGGAAAACAACATTGTTGCAGACCTGATGGGTTGGTTTGCCAAGCCTCCAGAACAATTTCGGGGGATGGCTTTCAGTAAAAACCAACTGTCTGGCACTCTTCTGACAGATCGGGGTGAGGTATTTCTCTGTAACTCTACTAAAATGAGACTTCTGGACCTATCAGACAATGCGTTATTTGGGGATCTTTCCAACTCCAAGTGTTTATGGAAGATGCGGCACTTAGAATTCATGGATCTGTCGAGTAACTCACTCAGTGGTGTAGTTCCATTCTCGGCAACACCTAACCATAAGCTTCAGTCTCTACACCTAGCCAATAACCATTTCAGAGGAACCTTTCCTTCGGTTCTTAAGAGAAGCAAGGAGCTTATCACTCTAGATCTGGGAGACAATAATTTCTCAGGCAGAATACCTTCTTGGATAAGTAAGAGCTTGCCAAAACTAAGATTTCTTCGACTGTCATCAAACATGTTTGACGGCAGCATACCCTCACAGATATTGCAATTTCATCAACTTCAGCTATTGGACCTGTCAAAAAACAAGCTCACTGGACGCATCCCAGACAATTTTGTGAACTTCACTTCCATGATGCAAGAACGGAAAAATGGAAACATCACATACTGTTACCTGCCAGTGGAGCAGCTTAAAATAATCTGGAAGAATGAGGCTTATCTTTTCAACAACACGATAGCATTCATAGCGGGTATCGACTTATCTAGCAACTTCCTTTCACAAGAGATCCCAAAAGGACTCACGTCACTTTTGGGACTCAGGTACCTCAACTTGTCAAGAAACCATTTCTCAGGTGGTATCCCCAGAGAGGTTGGCAATCTGGCATTGCTAGAATCCTTGGACCTTTCAGTAAACCAACTCTCTGGGGAAATTCCTCCAAGCCTTGCAGATTTGACGGCCATAGGCACTCTGAACCTCTCGAGCAACCGCCTATCGGGGAGGATACCTACCGGCAGCCAGCTGCAGACGTTCGATCCTTCAGCATATAGCAATAATTCAGGGCTATGTGGTTCTCCATTGCAGGACTGTGTGAATCCATCGGCACCAAAGCAGAATGAAATGATCCAGGATGAAGAGGCACTTTGGCTGTATTGTTTTGTGCTTGCTGGAGTCATCTTTGGGTTCTGGCTATACTGGGGAATGCTCTTATATTGCAACGAAACATGGAGATGTGCATTGTATCAATATGTCGACAGTGTGCAAGACAAGGTAATTACCAAGTGCGGGTATTCTGTTAGTGCTCCAACTCGTAATCTCTTTTTTCCGTCTCCTGTAGCTGCTGTGTTAGAAAAACTTCGTATTTTCGTTAAGCAATTACTGGAGAAGGGTATTACCTTGGTCCAAAATAAAGGTAATTACCAAGTAGCTGCATATCGCACCTTCAAGCTAAGGCGTTGAATGAGGAAATGTATCACAAACTTCTTGGGTCGAACATTGTTTGTAATATTTTCCTTTTCCCGATATGCTATTCCTATGTTGTCATTTCTTACTTGACCGAGTTGCACATGATCAAATCAAAGTTGCACAAAAACATTACATTCTATGTAACTTTAGGCTCGCATAAATTGTTGACCACATTTTCAGTTTAGAAAATGTTGACCTGATATCCAGTCACACTGTAGTTGGCTTTGTCAGATTAACTCACCACCAACAACCAGTTCCCAGTTTCTAGATCTATTAGCAATGAAGTCTAGTACTCCCTTCCTAGATACATCTGATCCAGCGACAATTAATATGGATCAGATGGAGTAATTGGAATTGGTGAATTGCTTACTATCAGATACGCTGGCATTGAATTGTGTATTTCAGACTTCGGACATTGTACAGTTCACACTTCAGACGCTGATGTTCAAATTTCAGGCGATTTGGTTGTATCGCACCTTTTCCTGACGCCGCCGTTATAAACTATGTATGTTGTTCTCAACATGATGCTCGTTTAAATCAGCAGGAAATATAAACTTGACAGGCAAATCATCCTTAACTTTACAGATCACTCTACTGTAAAAGATTTAAAACGGTTCATTTTTGACAACGGAATGGCTTTAAACAGAGGCATTCTTCAGCAATTAAATTTTGATTATTGTGAATAATGAGTTCTTTTTTTAGATGAACTTGTGACACATCCATTGGTCTTAAAGAGAGGCCATAATTCACATGGTCTGGGGCCAGTCCACCACCTCCCACCTGCTACACACTAGTTTGGTATAGTGTTCCGAAAGAACATATAAACTAGGGGAAATATGGTGGAGAACCTGGGGAAAATCGAACAATGCTATTTAAATGTTTCAAAAAAATTGAAATAATTCACACACGTACATGTCACCTTGATAATTACTCATGCAAATTTTCAAGAAAAAATATGACTGTATGTAACCTACACAAAACGGTGAAACTGGAACTTCGTTATACCGTGAAGAGTATATGCCTATAGCCTACTCGTTATATTGTGAACAATACATGCGTCCCATGTAGGTTATATAATTTAATATATTAGGTTCAGACTTGACACGTACCTACATATTCTCTACGCGCATGATTTATGTTGTATTTTTATTTTTAATGATTTTTATTTAATTGTTCAAAACGGGTTCCCGCGCACCCGAGAGCCCAAAATCCATGCACATACATTTGTTGGGCTTTCTGTGGAAGCTGGAAAATATAAATTATATTTAGTATTACACAGCAGTACTAAGTAATTAACTCAGCAGGAACTGGCAAAACTCTTTACACAGAACAGACCTTATGTTTCAGTTGCTGGTGATGTGTAAACAAATAAGATTGACCAAGATGAACTGGTGAGCTACTTCGATGTTAAGAAACCAACAATTGTCCATTTACATGATTAATGCATGCCAAGAAGATCAAGAAAGAGAAGTCCTGCCAACCAACCACATCACCATATGACCATGTCCAAAAATACATCAAGAGAGGCTCGAAAGGTAACAATTGCCTTGACTTTTTAAGACATTTCCTTGACATTTCAGACCAACTAGCAAGGAAGGAAAGACAAAATTTTGCATGCGATTAAAAGGGGAAACTGATTTATGTGATGTTAACAAGTACGGAATAAAACAGAATAGGCAATCTTATTCGTTATGCTTATTATCAATTGAGTGAGGACACAACCAAATGGTAACAACAACCCACTAACATTCCAAAATAACAATCTGCTAACACTAATACTAATCAAGGAAAATTGATAAGTTACCAACATCTGGAAGTTCACGCCATTGTAGTTGGATCACGCGTGAAGAGGCCAAGAAATGGCCGTTGCCGACAGATCGAAAACTTAGCGAGGAAAACTTTTGTTTCAAGAACTACCCAGAAAAGCTGGTACAGTTGCTTGCAGCGCTTTAATAGAAAACACCCAGCACCATACTTTAATCTGGGTTTCCGTATCAGGAACGGGGAATGATTAAGCGTGCATGAACGAACAGGGTATTTGAGTGAAAGTTGGTGCACTCGATCAGAGATCGACAGAAAAGTTGGCGCACTTGAGATTGACAGGTTACCAGCAGAAACAAGTACGGTAGATCGAAAGGCTGATGCCCAACGGCTCCACAGATTTCGTTTCCGGCACAAGTAATGATTATCACTAATTCTTGCACGATTTTGGGGCTTCTTTTTACTTGCACGATTATCGATCATTGTGACTGAAAGTGTATCTAGTGCCTTCAAGTGGGGTTTAGATGATATAGATGATACTCCAAGTGGGAGTAGATGACAACTTCAAGTGGGTTTTTCTTGCATGATCTGTAGATGTTTCAATTTTGGACGAGCAATGCAGGGTGTGATCCATTCTGAATCAATCACTATGACTAGTATTACTCTCTGCCAATGGCAGCATGACACCCAATGTGCCACGATAAATCGCGAGAACAAATGAAGTGAGGAGGTGTGGTGTCGGTACACACTTTCGACACGTACTCTCGCCGCCTAGCTAAGGTTCAGGTCCTCGATCTCCGGCCGGCCAAGATTCAGGTGGCCAGTAGCCCATAAAAAATCTCGCAAGAATTAGAAACGAATATGGCGACGCCTTGCTCGCACGCGCGCACGCGCGGTGGCAGCGGGCAGCAGGCAGCATTTGCTGTATCCATGGATCAGTTGCTGTTCTGGTCGACGAGCACGTGCACGGTGGCGGCGACGGCCTTGTCCGTGGCGACGACGACCTGGTTGCCGGACACGTTCCTGAGCGTGTGGCCAGGGAACTCGTCGCCGGAGACGAGCGAGTACTGCACGTGGCCGATCCTGTCCGGAAACAGCAGCACCGACGCGAAGTCCACGGTCCAGGAGGTCCCGTTGCCGTCGACGGAGCCGCGCGCCGCCGTGGCCTTGACGTTCATCCCCATGGCGGAGTTCTGCTGCACGTACACCTGCTCCACCGTCTTGAACGCGCCGTCCAGCTGCACGATGTCCACGCCCTTGCCCCTCCCGTTGAACAGGTTGCCCGTGATGTGCACTCCCCGGGCGACGCCGTTCACCGCCTTGAGCACCACGTTGGCGTCGCCGAGGAAGAAGGACCCTGACACGTGCAGCAGCACGGGGTCCTCGGCCACGATGCTGGTGTAGTCCATGTAGCAGTTGGTGAGCCAGGTCTGCGTCAGCCCCGGCACCTTGAGGTAGATGCCCGTGCCGCCGAACCCGGACGCCTTGTTGTAGCAGTGCACGCCGGAGATGGTGTTGGCGCCGCCGGTGACCATGATCCCCGTCCCCGCCGAGAACACCACCACGTCGGACACCGAGTTGTCGTTGCCGTCCAGCCGGATGCCCGTGCCGGTGAAGGACCGCTCCCCCGGGTCGGTCCCCGCCGTCATGTGCTGGCCGAGGAAGGTGTTGCGGATGTACGTCTCGTGCCCGCCGCGCACGGAGATGCCGTCGGTGCCGAAGTGGGTGACGTAGAGGTTGTCGATGCTGGTCCGGAGCGAGTCGACGACGGTCACGCCGCCGCCACGGTAGCTGCAGTCCAGCATCAGGTCGCGCAGCGTCACGAACTCGTAGTGGTACCCCGACGACGAGCCGGCCGATAGCTCGATCAGGTACCGGTCCGTCGGGAACTCCGCCGACGCGCGCAGGGAGCCGCTGTGGATCTGACACGAGGCACATATTCACACCGGTCAGACACGAGGACTTTGCATTGCGCATTGCACGGTACAATGCGGTAGTACGTTTGCCTTGTAATTTACCTTGAAGTTGCCGCCGCCGGAGGCCGGCAGGGTGAGCGGGCCGTTGACGAGGTAGGTGCCGCCGTCGAGGTGGATCTCGGCGCCGCCCAGGTCGGGGATGCCGCCGGTCATGGTGGCGTTGGAGGGCAGGCTGAAGGCGTCGGCGATGGCCTTCTTGATGGCTGCCGTGGAGTCCGCCGCGCCGGTCGGGTCGGCGCCGTAGTCCGTCACGTGGTACACCCGCGACGCCGAGGCCTGCAACGGAAATACACACGTACGCCACCACGTCAGACGTGACAGTACCAGTACCAGTACCACGGCAAGCTGGTGAGTGCGGTAAGCGGCCAATGATACGAGCACGAGTAGCAGGCGAGCATTGGACGTTTGTAAGTCGGGTGGGTGGTTGTCAGCTGTGAGCCTGTGAGGTGGGGCAGTTACTACTTTCGGCCAGGAGCATTACCAAACACGGAAGCAAAATGAATTATTTGTCTGTTGGGAAGAAAAGTTTCTTTGCTGATATACCTAACGTTCTTGACAAAATTGCGTGTGAAACTAACTGGAAAAATGATTTAATAAGCTGATGAAACATGAAGAAGACTGAGACAAAGAATGGCATGCACGGCGGCGTTTCTTTCCCCTTTTATTGATAATAAAATAAGAAAAATGTCTTCCTTTTAGGTGAAAGGAACGGCTTATTTTCCTTGGTAAAAAGCGAAAGAAAGATCTCCCAGACCAGAAAGCAAACCGACCCTTCCATCTCCTCCTCTGTTCTTCGAGGCAAGAAGGGATTTAGTACGAACTATGGTCCTTTCCCTTGTAACTAAATCACCACTGCTAGTACACATATGGTCAGATGGAGTAATCAGTAACCACAACCGGTTAACAACTGCCCCCACGACAAGATGATCAAGGGACCTACGGAAGGGCAGTGACTGCATCACAGTATTCCGCTCTCGTTTCAGTATGAACAGAAGCGATTAGAAGCAGAGGTAGTATTAGTCCAAATGGAGGAAGCACTTTGCATTCATGACCTGACGACGCACTTTTGCCCCTGCCGTCCGTCTTGCTCAAAGAAAAAACAACGGGAAGATGATGTTTTACCATTTCCATTAAGAAAATAAATAAAAGGTTCCTTCTTTAGGTGAAAGAAACGGCTCATCTGCCTTTGCAAGAAAAAGCTACTAAAACGAATAATCTCCGAGAAAGCAAACCGGCAACTCCTGTGTTCTCCTTGGCTTCTAACTATGGTCCCATGCAATTAAATCACCCCCACTACAGAAATGATCAGTTGGAATAAAGGCAAGGACGCGAACGGTAATAACAACTGCTCCCAGGACAGGATGATCAACGGCAAAGAACGAACGAATGCGTCACACGATTACAGGCAGCAGCAGCTCTTGTTTTAATTTGAACACAAGTGATTACTTATTAGAAGCAGAGAGATTAGTCCTAATGGAAGAAGGCACTAACTATGCTTGTTAATGCTGAGCAAGTAAAGTACTGACCGTGGCGAGCCCCCTCCTGGCGGCGCCGAAGGAAGATCTGACGCTGGCCATCCTCCCCGCCGCGAGATCCCTGTACCGCCGCTCGGGGACTCCGACGGCGCCGCCGAGGGCGCCGTGGTGACCCCAGGCTTCGGCGCCGCCCGCCAATGCGAGGAGAAGGTGCAGCAGGGCGCCGAGAATCAGGAGAAGCGCCAGGAGGCCGCGCTTCCCTCCCGTGAGATCAAGAAGGAGCTCCATGCTTCTTCCTCGCCCCTTCCTCCTCAGCTTCTTCAACCTGCCCGCCCTGCCTGCCGCCACAGCATCAATGGCGCCTCTCTCTGTATGGTGCTGCTATGTTTCTGTCTGTCTGTGTGGGTGGGTGGCAGTCAGGGCAGGGGCGCCGCTGGTTCGCCCTGTAGCTAGCAGCGCCGGAATAAATGGTGGTGGTAACGCTTCCGGGGTGGCGCGGAGTAATCCGACGGATATATAGGCAGGTTCGAGCAGCAGAGCCGCGTCGTCGTATGCGAGTAAGTAGAGAAGATGGTTCCGTTCCGTCGCGATGGTTACAATGTTGGTGGAGAGTGGAACTGACGGATGAGAGAGGGGAGAGCGACGAGTTATACAGCTAGCACTTAGCAGCAGTGTCAAGCTAATGGCAAAACTACACGGCCGAGTTCTCGATAATTGACAAAGTCCGTTCAATGCAACACCAAACGAATGGGTCCTGTCCTGTGCACTCTTTTTCTGCCTGCCAGCAGTAGGCTTTCAGTTGGAAAGAAAATCATCTCCTTTTCTGACTGTCAAACTGCTGCACCAGCCTCATTGTGGTTTTCCCATCTGATGACTAATAAGTAGCTGTAACAATCTGTTTACCGATTAGCCACTGTCAACAGGTGCAAATCTAGCTTAATTAGATCCTGCCGGTCAGCGACCGACCGGCTTAGATCAGCTACGGACGCGTGTCAAGCGTCCCTAGCTGGGCATGTATGCCGACCAGATTTTACTACTACTTTATTTACCAACGGTAACTCACTCTCTTGGCGTGACGATGCTGTGTCTGGGTAAACAATGTAGGAGACTAGGAGTGGATCTACTAGAAGAAGAAGAAGAGGAGCAGAGCAGGCCAGGTGGTGTGTGCATCTTGGTGCATGCGGCCTTGTTTACTCGGATCCAAGGGGAGCCGATACAAAGTTGCTTTGGTGTGTGGGGTTGCCCATATTCTTTCCTCCTACTACTCTGCTTTCACAAAACCCTTTCCTTCCTCTTCCTCTTCTCTTTCTTCTTTACTTTCCTTTTCCTTTGTTCCCACTCCATGACTCAGATGCCACTCTTAAATCAATTTGAAATTAAAAGCATACCTAGCAGATCCTTAAATCCTCACCACAAAAAATTCCCACCCATACGCGGTTCTGGCCCGCATTTTTGTGTCGGATCAAAACGCACATATTGGGCCGGCCTGGAAAATATATCCGTGTGCTGAATATCGACCTGACCTGATTTCGGGGCCGATTTCCCCATCCCCTCGCATTGCTTTGCTCCATAGCCACAATCCACCGCCCCACCTCCGGTGACCTGTCCCAATAAATCTGGCAAGCCTCCTGCTGTATCTACAAAATGTGGCCGGTGAATACCTCGACCGCCGGCCGTTGGGGCTTCTATCTCGTGGCACGACCGTGTAAGCTCCTCGACATCTTTTCGCGAATATCTCCGTTGCTGAGGACCGCACACGACAAATTCATCGCGGTGAGAGTTGGAGGGCGCACGGGTCACGCACCCGGAGGGTAGGCAGAGAGCTCCCAGGCCGTCGCACGTTGCACACCACCGTTGTCCTACATCTTTTAGAACCTCCATCCTCCAAGGAGGCCGAGGACAAGGCGGAGGAGGCAGAGCCCGAGCCTGAGGAGCACGCGTACATGATCACAAAGATTGCTGGCTCCAGAGACCTGATCTCCCTTTCACCATTGCATGCTGGCGCTCGGGGTGGAGTAGACTACGGTGGCATCACGGGCGAAGAGCTGGCAAAACCCTAACAGTGTTTCGATGTTTGTGCGGCGGAAACCCTTCCAGACTTTATGTAGAGCATCTCGAAAAAACCTAACGGGTATAACGTAGGCCGAGTCCACGTCGCCGCATGTTCGAGTCGGTTACAAATAGCACAAGATTCGGGAGTGATCTGAACCGACTAATTGCAACACGTCTATCAAAAGCATAATTTTCTTGAGTAACAAAAAAAAACCTCAGCTATTTCGGCAACCCGCGGCGTGTGGACAACGGAGGAGGAGCACGCGGTGTATCACTTCTCTTCTCACTCACTTACCGTTATAAGGTGTTACGACCTTGTTCCATTTTTTCACGTGAAACTAAACTTCTTTCTCACTCGTTCCGCCACTCATATGGGAGTTGTCAGCAACATGAGCTTTCACACACATGGATTTAAATATTTAGGAAAAGTCTAAAAATTTGTACGAGCAAAGGATTTAGCCCATTATTTCTATCATTTCCCGTCCTTAATTTGTTGATGAATTTGTATTTATCGAAAAATCATGGCGCCATCGCCATGTTTTTTTTCAGATTTCTATTTTGAATTTCTAGGGTTACCGAAAACACTTTTTCCGGTGTATACCCCATCCATCGTTTTCCGGTTTGAGTTTATTGTTGGGTATCCGCTAGAAATGCTCGGAGCCCTACTTTATGGTATGCGAGCGGGGCGTGTACGTTCGACTTGTTTGTTGAGAACAGTGACGATACTGTAACGTTCGTTCGTTCTCCTACGTATGTACTGTAGGTACGTAGGGGTTGTTGCAACTGCTGCTGCGTAGTGTAATACAGCAACACGTACGCACGCACCGTTAGATAAGAAAGCTCCTTTGATTCGTTGGGGTTGCTGCCAAATTGTTGACATACTGTAGTAACAGTTTGAAGGCCTTATATTTGCTTTCCTGTGATATTTTTCTCCAACCAACCCGAATTTATACATGACCTTTCGCACCAGTTTGCTTTTTTTTTTAACGGGAAAGGGTCCGAAGACCCTAGAGGCTGTTCAATTACTAGGCGGTGGGTACAAATTACATAAAGGCCCCTTAAAAGGGCAGAGCTGAAACTTTGCAAAACAGGCCCTAGAACAAAAACTAAAAAGCAATCCGGTCCTTGAGCCTCTTCTCCGCCGCCGTCAACGATGAGCAACCTTCGCCGGCCGCCTGAGCACCGCCGGGGACGAACCACTTGGCAGCACACAGGGGGGGACTCCAGCGAGGCACTCCGATCAAGACCTCCACTCCGGAGGTTGAATATAGCGCCATCATGGCGCCAATCGGTCGCCCTTCGACCAGCAAGGGCAGCAGCCCAGCGGCAAACACCGCCATCCACAGGCCACTGCGATTGAATCGCAAAAGGAGCAGCCACCGGAGACGAAGAAGAAAGCCGACGCTGGTTCGCCGCCAGCACGGAACCGCCACCACGACGACTCCAGCTCAAAGGCTTGCCCACCTTCCACCTTCCTCTCATCTCCAAGGAGATGACCTTCCCCGCAGGCAAGGTCAACGGCCACCACATCGACAGAGATCCAAAGAGGTTCTTGGTCGCACTTCCCTCGCCACCACGGCCGCCACGGAAGAACACAATCAATCATCCGCCAGGCACCACTCCGCTCCCCCTCGCCACCTTGGCCGGCCAGGAACGGAAGAACACCTCTACCTCCGC
Organism: Avena longiglumis; assembly: GCA_030063025.1. Classification (NCBI taxonomy): domain Eukaryota; kingdom Viridiplantae; phylum Streptophyta; class Magnoliopsida; order Poales; family Poaceae; genus Avena; species Avena longiglumis. The sequence goes on from CP125976.1 coordinate 32,379,124, forward strand.
CATGCGGGTGGAGCAACTCGGCTTTATTGACCAAGAAGCTTCCCCCTTCGCTCGCCGTAGCCAAAAACTCCAACCACCGGAGCAGCACCACGAGGAAACAGAGGAGGACACGACTCCAGATCCAGCCGGAGGGATCTGAAATCAACTTCTTCACGGCATCACGCCGACACCCGGCATCAAGCCAAACCCTACAACTACTACTGCTGCTAAAACCTAAAGCTACACCGGCGCCGGCCTCCCTCCGCCACTCACCGGCTAGTCTGGCGAGGGAGGCATGGGAGGGGCCCGGGAGGAAGAAGGAGACTCGCAGGTGCCTCTCGATTCGTGCGGGGTGAGGAGGGGGGGGGGGGGGGTTTCGCACCAGTTTGCACTACGTGCGTACGTGGCCCGTTCAACGATAAATCCGAGAGCTAGTAGTAGTCTCCACGATCCGGACGACGGACTTATTTTTACGTACGTGGAGCGTTACCATTAATACGAAGACTTATTTTTTGTTGTTGCTTCCACGGACGACGGACGGACGGCCGGCCGTTGGGAGGACGCGTGCCTGCATGCATGGACTCGAGACCGCACATGGATCGGATCGGAGGTGTATCGTCCCAAGCGCTCTCCGTCGTCGTGTTCGAACGATCAAGGCCGAGCGTACGTGCGCGCGGCTGCCGCCGATCGAAAGCGAAGCTGCGCTACGTGCGCGTCTCAGGCAGCCCGGCCGGTCAACCGTTTGTCCGGCGCTCAAGGCTAGACGGCTTCGGGTTTCTGTCCCATGCATGTTGCCTTTGGCTCCAACGTGGGTCTGTGTCAAGTGGGAATCCCATCAAAGACACACTTTTAGTTAATTTGATATAAAATATATTTAAACTTTAAACTAAAATTTTAAAATGAATTAGAGTGATTTTGGGATCCAGCCTAGCACCTTAGGTCTGAGTGTCACAGCCTCCACCCGCAAGGACCGAGGGAGGCTTGATCATCCCGTATAAATTTCACCCAAAGTTAAATTATCAAACTTTGAGGAAAAGTATCTACCTTTACAATGATAAACTGTCTCACTAGAAACATCATTAAATATATTCTAATATTATATCCATACCATATTTTTTTCATGACGATGTTTATTTATCGCCATGAATGACAACATAATCTATGGATAGGTCCTCCATCAACGTTTTAGATGTTTTTATACTTTCTCATCATGATATGTAATTCACCTTTTATTTTCCTTGTTTGTATATGTGGACTTTCGCGGCTGTGTACATCCTAGAATACAGAGACGTACGGAGTGTAATACTTAAATCTTTTAAATAATAAAGAGCTCTTTATCGAAAAAATACCAATTTTTTGAATAGGGTTGAACAACCCCAGCCTATATATCCATCAAGCAGGGCCGTCTTCAGAAATTTGGGGCCCGGTGCATGAGACAAAACGAGGCCCTAAATTTTAATAATTTTATATATCATAAACATATTTTGACTTAATTATATAACTTTAATATATGGTATTTCACAAAAGAAAAATAAAAGATGAAGCACCACCGCTCCACACCATGAACATGAACCACCGATTGCGCTTGATGCGTCTTCCGTGGGACAGCTCTTGGCGATGACAAAGATTGACACGAGGAGGTGAGAGAATCGAAATCGCTCCGTGGGAGAGACGATGAAGTGGGATGGGGACTTTTGGACACGGGGAGGGGCAACTTGCGGTATGCGTTTGTCGGTAGCACCGGTTCACTTGGAAAAGAATAGACCACGTGATGTTGATACAACACATCAGATTTCGGGTTATCATCAATGCAAAATAGGTTGATCTAGCCCGTTAATACTCCCCCGTTGGAGTAGTAAATTGTACCAGAAAAAACCATCATATTGTATGACCCTATGTACACATTACAAGCATCTTGACCTAATAAGTCCTAATATAACAAAGGGTGGGGTGAGAGGAAAGGAGGGAGTCATCAGAATCCCTCATTGAATAAATTTGAAACATATAGGTGACTAAATGATGTCAAAATTTGTACCCAGACTTGAATTTTATTGGCAGGTTAAAACCAATTCACCTGCTGGGTAACTCCATAAAACCTCTACCTCTAGTATATTTTTTCCATACTAGTAAGACCTAAAACCTTGGCGTTAACCAGATCGGAGCCGGTAAATCTAGCCAAGAATGCATGATTGGCCACGCATCCACAAGGTTCTGCATACTCCTCTTGTTGATGTTCCAAATACAAAGATCCTTCCGTAATATCGGGCCATATGCGGAGCAGTCATCGGTCAGATAGGCATGGTTTGGCTCCAACGGTGATAAGTCCTTAGTCGGAAGGCACACGGCGGCATTGAACCCAAGGAAGATCGCGTGGTCTCCGATATCCCCAAGCTCAACTAGCTTTTGTGTGTCAAAGTTAACCTTGAAGACCAAGAGCTTGTGCGTGCTGACCTGGTCATCTTTTTCCATGACACCCGGCTCGTCGTCTTGGTCGTCATTTGCTTGCAGATTAGTGAGCTTATTATTATTGTCACTTTGGGTTGCAAAATCTATGCAATCTTGGAGCACATATCTCCTTATTATGTCTCTGTAAGCCCATCGACACTTGAGTGGATGTGGCATCCCGCAAAAACCACTACTAGAAAATCGCGTTGTTTTTGTGCATTGCATCGTCATGACCGTATGCTCATGTCATCATGCCACGTTGCATTTGAGCATCGTCATCATCTTGCATTTGCTTGCATAAAACTATTTGCAGAAACCCTATTTTTGTTTTCTAGAACGCCCCGTCTTTGTTCAAACGTAAAACCCGGGTCTTCGGATTATTTTGTTTTGTCTGCTATCGGTTTGCAAAATCCCTGTTTGAAATAAATAAAATATTTAATTATTTTTAGTGGGGCAGTCGAACGGGCCGATTCGACCCAGTCGACCACCCCCAGGAATAAATCAGTCCACCTAAACCAGCCCCCTCTAAATCCTATACCTACCCAATCCTATTCTACCCACCACTCACAGCTCGCCACCTCACCCCTCCCCCAATTCCCTACCCACCTTGCCACCTCATCAATCCTAGACTTTTCCCCCCCTCTCTCTTTCTCACACTCCCTACTCCTACCCCTCTCCCTTACAATCTGGACCCACCTCTCCTGGCCCACCTCCTCCTCTCTCTCTCACCCTCTCTCTCCCTGGGTCCCACCTGAAGGGTTCGCAGCATAGAAAACAAAAAATTTCCTACGGTGTGAACTAAATACCAAGATCTATTTATACTAGATACAAACAACGGGCGGATGTACATCCGTAGAGAACATACCCTTGAAGACCGACAAAGTTTAACGAGTCCAAACTCGTGGTTGATGTAGACGATCTCTTGCCGATCTCAAGATCGAGAGGAAGTCCTAGCGCCGCAAATCAGCAAGATCCGTGCACACACGCTCGAGGCACCGAGCAACCTCCGCCTCGCTCCAAATGATGCGGAAGCACAACTCTTTCTTGCCGAAAAGCCACCGGAACATGTATCTCGCTAGTCCGAGACCATGGGGATAAATTCTAGAGGGGAGAGATCCTTCACGAGGAGGTGTGAGTGAGAAGTGAGAGGAGGCTCCTTTTAGGAGGAGGAGGAACCCCAAGGGTGGCTGCGCATGGGGGCTGCCCTTGCCCTCCCTCATCATGTGGGTGGACACTCCACTCACAAAATGACCCTTCAAAAGTCCACTCAAAATCCCACTCAAAAATCCCATTAAATTTCCACCAAATTTAATGCAAACTCTCATTAAATAAAACTCTTTTATTTTATTCAGAATTTTGTCAATTACTTTAATGACAAACATTCACAATAACCCTTGCTAGAATTCTATTTCACATGCATAACCACTTTATGCAATTTCACCAAAACCGTTTTAGGTATCTAGTGAAATAAATTCCTGCGCTTTGTTTATTCTTTCGGCATGAAACTTTTGCTCCAATTGGATGTCGGTGTCTCTTAAGTGTGTCACCCTACGGTTCGTGAATAATGCGGACATGATCGAGACCCTCTCGATCAATAATCGGGATCTGAGACCCATATCGACTCCCACATTCAACGATGACTTTCTTGTGATCGTCGGAACCTTTACGCTAGTACCTTAACCCTTTGTCTCACGATATATTACATGTCCGAGATTCGATCATCGGTATCTCCATACCTAGTTTGATCTCGCATCGACATGCACTCTTTTCTCGTTCGTGATATAACATTCTAGTGATCAAATCACTTGCTTGCAAGCTAATCAATGTGATATCACCGAGAGGGCCCAGAGTATATCTATCCGTCATCGGGATGAACAAATTCCACTCTCGATCCATGGGCCTCAACATAACACTTTATTAGTTCCGAACCCATCTTTATAATCACCCTGTTACGGTGTGACGTTTGATGTTATCAAGAAACTCTTCCGGTGTTAGTGATTGACATGATCTCATGGTCTAAGGATTAGGATCACTTCGTAAGTTGTTATAGCAATATAAACTCAATGACTTTGATCGTAATGCTATACTTCGGATGAATGTTCATCACATCATTACACTAATGTTGTGATCCCGTTATTAACAACATCCAATGTCCATGATCGGGAAACCTTGATCATCTTGTTAATCAACGAGCTAGTTTATGAGAGAGGCTTAACTAGGAACTTTCTGTTTGTTTATTAAACACACATGTATTAACGTTTCCGTATTAATACAATTACAGCATGCAAAATAAACATCTATCATATACTTGGAATACACATAATAAACAATTTATTATTGCCTCTCAGGGCATATTCCCTTCAGTCTCCCACTTGCACTAGAGACAATAATCTAGTTACATAGTGATATATCTAACACCCATTGAGTTCTGGTGTTGATCATGTTTTGCTCTAGGAGAGTTTTAGTCAACGGATCTGCTACATTGAGATCCGTATGTACTTCTAAATCTTTATATCTCCATCCTTGACATGCTCATGGATGGAGTGAAACCGCGCTTAATATGCTTGGAATGCTTGTGAGACCTTGGCTCTTTGGCATTGGCAATGGCACCATTGTTGTCACAATAGATCACCATTGGGTCCAACGCGCTTGCCACAACTCCTAGTTCGGATATGAACTCCTTCATCCAAATCGCTCGAGCCGCTCAAGCAAAGAACATATTCGCCTCCGTTGTTGATCCCGCTACCACAGTTGTTTGGAGCTCCTCCAACTAACCGCCGCCATTCATGAGAAATACGTATCCGGATTGAGACTTAGAGTCATCCGGATCGGTGTCAAAGCTAGCGTCGACATAACACTTAGCGACGAGCTCTTCTTCACCTCCAGATACAAGAAACATATCCTTAGTTCTTCTCAAGTACTTAAGGATATTCTTGACCGCTATCCGATGTTCAACACGGATCCGATTGGTACCTACTAGTCAAACTAATAGCGTGCCACATCCGTCTTGTACATAGCATGGCGTACATTATAGAGCCTATGGTGAAGCATAGGGACTTTGTCCATTATCTCTCTTTCTTCCATGGCCGGACTTTGAGTCTTACTCAATGTCTTGCCTTGCAACATAGGTAAGAACCCTTCTTACTTCCATCCATTTTAAACTTCTTTAAAATCTTATCAAGGTATGTATTTGCGATAGCCTATTAGGCGCCTAGATCTATCTCTATAGATCTTTATGCCTAATATGTAAGACGCTTCACCTAGGTCCTTCATTGAAAATTTGTTGTTTAGATAACTTTTAACACTTTAAAGTTCTATATCATTTCCGATCAATAATATGTCATCCACATATAGTATCGTAAATGCCACATTGCTCCCACTCACTTTCTTGTAAATACAAGCTTCTCCATAAGTTTGGACAAATCCAAACTCTTTGATCACCTCATCAAAGCGGAGATTCCAACTTGATGCTTGCTTCAATCCATAGATGGATCGCTGAAGCTTGCACACCTTGTTAGCATCCTTAGGATCGACAAAACCCTTTGGTTGTATCATATACAACTCTTCTTCAATATTACCATTGAGAAACGCGGTTTTGACATCCATCCGCCATATTTCATAATCGAAATATGCAGAATTGCTAACATAATCCTAATCGACTTTAGCATCGCTACGGAGAGAAAGTCTCATCGTAGTCAACTCCTTGAATTTGTCGAAACCCCTTTGCGACAAGTCGAGCTTTATAGATGGTCACATTACCATCAAGACGCTTTTCCTTTTGAAAATCCATTTGTTCTCCACGGCCTTTCGGTCGTGAGGTAATTCCACCAAGTTCCAAACTTGATTTTCATACATGGATTCCATCTCGATTTCATGGCTTCTAACCATTTGTTGGAATCCGGGCTCATCATCGCTTCTTCATACGTCGCAGGGTCATTATTTTCATCAACCATGAAATTTATGACAGATTTCCGTACAGCTCGGAGCTGCCGCGTCTGTTTGACTGCGAGGTTCTAGAGTACTCTTTCGAGTTTCATGATCATTATCATTAGTTCCTTCTTCAACAGTGGAGCCAACTCCGAACGACTTCCAAGCGCTACTCGCCATACTTTGAAGAGAAGGTTCCATAACCTCTTGAGTTCTACCTTCCGACTACTCACACCTTTCGAGAAACTCTTTCTCTAGAAAGGATCCATTCTGGCAACAAAAACCTTGCCCTCGGATCTGTGATAGAAGGAATACCCAATAGTTTCTTTAGGGTATCCTATGAAGACGCATTTTTCCGCTTTGGGTTCGAGTTTATCCGTTGAAGTTTCTTCACATAAACATCGCAACCCCAAACTTTAAGAATGATGCTTAGGTTTGTTTCCAAACCACAATTCATACGGTGTCGTTTCAGCGGATTTAGATGGTGCCCGATTTAAAGTGAATGCAGCTTCTAGTGCATAACCCCAAAATGACAACAAGTCCGTCGGAGACATCATAGATCGAACCATATCTAATAAAGTGCGATTCTGACGTTCCGACACACCATTTCGCTGTGGTGTTCCGCAGTGTGAGTTGTGAAACAATTCCACACTCTTTCATGTGAGTGCTAAACTCGTAACTTAGATACTCACCTCCACGGTCGGATCAGAGAAATTTGATCTTTCTATTACGATGATTTTCCACTTCATTCGAAATTCCTTGAACTTTTCAAAGGTTTCAGACTTGTGTTTCATCAAGTAGATATACCCGTATCTACTCAAATCATCCGTGAAAGTAACAAAATAACGATATCCACCTCACAAACACACTCATTGGACCACATACATCGAATGTATGATTTCCAATAAATCATCCCGTTCCATTGAACCGAAAACGGCGTTCTAGTCATCTTGCCCATAAGGCATGGCTCACATGTATCAAATGATTCATAATCAAGTGATTCTAAAAGTCCATCCGAATGGAGCTTCTTCATGCTTAATGCCAATATGACCTGAGACGATTGCCACATATATATGCGGATATATCATCACTAAGTTTAATCCTTTTAGCATCAATATTATGAATATGTGTAACATTATCATCGAGATCCAACAGAAATAAACCATTCAACATTGGTGCATGACCATAAAAGATTTCATTCATATAAATGGAACAACCATTGTTCTCGATTTGAATGAAAAACCACTTTGCATCAAACATGATCCAGATACAATGTTCATGCTCGCAAGGTGCACCAAATAACATTATTTAAGTTTATAACTAATCCCGACGGTAAGTGGAGAGGTAGCGTTCGACGGCGATCACATCAACGTTTGATCCATTGCCGACACGCATCTTGACCTCACCCTTGCTAGCGGTCGCTTCGCTCACGATTCGAAGTTACAAATATTAGCAACTGAACCGTATCAAATACCCGGTGCTACTGCGAGCACTAGTCAAGTACACATCAATAACATGTATATCATATATACCTTTGTTTGCCTTGCCGGCCTTCTTATGCGCAGATACTTGGGGCTTGCTTCGATGGCGATCCCCTTACAATAGTAGCACTCGGTATCGACTTAGGTCCAACTCGGGTTTCTTTTCAGCGCTGCACAGCTTGCCGCCTTACTTCCTTCCGTTTTCCTTCTTGTCTTTCTTGAAACCAGTGTTCCTATTGATCATCAACACTTGATGTTCCTTTTGATCTCCACTTCTGCAGCTTTTAAGCATTGATGTAAGCTCGGGAGAGACTTCTTCATGCCTTGCATATTATAGTTCATCACGAAGCTCTTATAGCTAGGTGGAGACAGAACACGATGGATGCCTAAGTCAATGGGAATCGTTATTCCCAAGGACACAAGCTTATCGGCGAACCCGACATCTTGAGTACATGCTCACTAATCTGTTCTCTTCCATCATGCAGCTAAAGAACTTTTCTCAAGCATTGTAGCTCTCTGACAGCATGTGTGTAAAATCATTTTCAACTCACCCATTGTATCAAAAGCATTGCCGTTTTGAAACGCTTTGAAGTTCGCTCTAGCCCATACAATATGCCGCAATGAACTAAGTTGTGGTCCTCCGACGAGTAAGATAGACATTCTTCTCCTCGCGGGGCATCATCAAGGTGGGGCCTAACGGCGCTTCTAGCACATATTGCTTTTGTGCAGCAGAGAGGAGAATCCTCAAATTCATGGCCCATTCAGTAAAGTTGCTACCGTTCGTTGCTAGTTTCTCTTTCTCCATGAACGCATTGAAATTAAAAGGAGGTGGTGCCATCTACAACAGAATTTTAAAGTTTAGACTAAGTGTATGATAGATTGAGTTCAACTAATCTATATTACGAATGAACTCCCACTCAAAAGCGACATCCCTCGTGTCCTTTTGGTGATTACATGAACCAAATCCACTACACCAAGTCCGATCATCACGTGAGTCGGTATAGCTTCAAAGGCGAGCATCAAATGGGCATCATATCAACTATATGACTCATGCTTAACCTTTCGTCGTGTTCCGAGGCCATGTCTGCATACGCTAGGCTCGTAAGTTAGAACCTTAGTATTTTTGCGTGTGTAACTGTTTTACACCAAGTATGGTCGAGGATCCAAGTACACCCGATCATCACGTGATGTCTTGGAGCGACGAAACATAATCGGTGCATACTAAAGGAGAACACATTCTTATCTTGATATTTAAAATGAGGGATCATCTTATTATGCTTAACAAAGCGCTAAACAAGCAATATAAGATGCAATCAAACATCATATGTTTAATAGTGAAATTATATGGTTCCCGCAGATGATCTCTATCATGTGCATCGTGGTATGATCACTATCATACCTATATGTGTAAATCCACAATCTATGGGTTTTACACGCTATGTGTTGTAAGAGTATCATCTCATACTTCTACTTACAACACTACCATATCATAACACTAGCCCAAAGAACAATCTAAACTAGACGCCTCTAATTTATCCATTGCAAGTTTTACGTGGTGAGGGCTTTCGAGATAGAACCGTTCTTACCTACGAACATGAACCACAACGAGGATAATCAAATTGTTGACAACTCTTGCAAAATAGATATTGACTATAGTAGGAGAGAGACACCCGCTAGCCACTTATGCAAACTAGTTGCATGTCAAGCGTGGAACAGGTCTCATGTGCGAGGACATGTAAAGTTTGTCCGGGCCGCTTCATCCCACTATGCCACCAATATCCAAAATCACAAGAAAGGAGCAACAACATGATCATCATCGCCACATACTCATATGTGTACTACCCGTAAAGTATCTACGCATAGATCCGCTCGATACCCTTTGAAGGGTTCGCAGATAGAAAACAAAAAATTTCCTACGGTGTGAACTAAATACCAAGATCTATTTATACTAGATACAAACAGCGGCGGATGTACATCCGTAGAGAACATACCCTTGAAGACCGACAAAGTTTAACGAGTCCAAACTGCGTGGTTGATGTAGACGATCTCTTGCCGATCTCAAGATCGAGAGGAAGTCCTAGCGCCGAAATCAGGCGCATCCGTTCGCACACACGTTCGAGGCACCGAGCAACCTCCGCCTCCTCGCTCCAGCGATGCAGCGGAAGCACAACTCTTTCTTGCCGAAAAGCCACGGGAACATGTATCTCGCTAGTCCGAGACCATGGGGATAAATTCTAGAGGGAGAGAGATCCTTCACGAGGAGGTGAGAAGTGAGAGGAGGGGCTCCTTTATAGGAGGAGGGGGAACCCCAAGGGGTGGCAGCGCATGGGGCTGCCCCTTGCCCTCCCTCATCATGTGGGTGGACACTCCACTCACAAAATGACCCTTCAAAAGTCCACTCAAAATCCCACTCAAAATCCCATTAAATTTCCACCAAATTTAATGCAAACTCTCATTAAATAAAACTCTTTTATTTTATTCAGAATTTTGTCAATTACTTTAATGACAAACATTCACAAATAACCCCTTGCTAGAATTCTATTTCACATGCATAACCACTTTATGCAATTTCACCCAAAACCTGTTTGGGTATCTAGTGAAATAAATTCTGCGCTTGTTTATTCTTTCGGCATGAAACTTTTGCTCCAATTGGATGTCGGTGTCTCTTAAGTGTGTCACCCTACGGTTCGTGAATAATGCGGACATGATCGAGACCCTCTCGGATCAATAATCGGAAGCGGATCCGAGACCCATACCGACTCCACACATTCAACGATGACTTTCTTGTGATCGCGGAACCTTTACGCTAGTACCTTAACCCCTTTGTCTCACGATATATTACATGTCCGAGATTCGATCATCGGTATCTCCATACCTAGTTTGATCTCGCATCGACATGCACTCTTTTCGTTCCGTGATATAACATTCTAGTGATCAAATCACTTGCTTGCAAGCTAATCAATGTGATATCACCGAGAGGGCCAGTATATCTATCCGTCATCGGGATGAACAAATTCCACTCTTGATCCATGAGCCTCAACATAACACTTTATTAGTTCTGAACCCATCTTTATAATCACCCCTGTTACGGTGTGACGTTTGATGTTATCAAGAAACTCTTCCTGTTAGTGATTGACATGATCTCATGGTCTAAGGATTAGGATCACTTCGTAAGTTGTTATAGCAATATAAACTCAATGACTTTGATCGTAATGCTATACTTGGATGAATGTTCATCACATCATTACACTAATGTTGTGATCCCGTTATTAACAACATCCAATGTCCATGATCGAAACCTTGATCATCTTGTTAATCAACGAGCTAGTTTATGAGAGAGGCTTAACTAGGAACTTCATTTGTTTATTAAACACACATGTATTAACGTTTCCGTATTAATACAATTACAGCATGCAAAATAAACATCTATCATATACTTGGAATACACATAATAAACAATTTATTATTGCCTCTCAGGGCATATTCCCTTCACCACCCCACTCACACCACACAACTCACACACACACAAGCCTGCCTTTGGCCTCCCTCTCCCTGTGGCCCACGTGCTGGCCACCTCACATTCCCCACCCACCTTCAGCCCCCCCCTGGCCGTCCCCCGCTCTCTCTCCTGTCTCCTCTCTCCCCGTCCTCTTCCACCTCCCACCGACGCACCCACCTCCTCTCTTCTTTGCGCTCGTCCACCTCCCTCCTCCGTGCCAGCCAGCCCCCATCGCCACGCCTTCCATCTCCTCCTCGCCTCCGCTCTCCCCCGCCTCCCGACGCGCCGCCTTGAGCCTTTTGTTGGCCATCCACCCGCCTCCGCCGCTCGCTGGCTCCAACGCTCCCCGCCTCTGTTTCACCCCGCTCGCCGCTGATTCGCCCGGCCGCCGAGATCTCCGCGCCAGCCCGCGTGCAGGCTCGAGCCGGCCTCGAGCCTGACCCCCTCCCGAGCCGCATGAGCCCTCCTCGCCGCCCGCTCCCTTCTCGCCGCCAAGGCGTCCGTCAACCGCCTCGTCGGCATCGACCGCGAGGTTCTGCACATCATGCCTCGGCCTCCTGGCAGGCTCCTGCCAGTGTGTCGCATCCGCTAAGCCGCCTCCGCGTCATGGAGTCGTCGCGAGCCGCGTGTCCTCTGGCACGGTGTGTGCTCGTGGGGCGTGTTTGAGCAAGAACTGGCGTTAGCCAAGAGGTGCGAGCCAAGATCGACGCCGTGTCAAGTACGTCCTCGACATTGGAGTCGGCATGCCAAGATCACCACACGGATCCGAAGACCAAAACCGAGATCGATCCGGCGCCGGACCCGAAACCGAACCCTCGGACGCCAAGTTCTCCCTCTCGGACCCGAAGGCGCCAAAACCCCGGACCCCAAGATCTCCGCCGTGAGACGACAAGACCGTCGACACGAACCGACGACCGCGGATGCGACAGGACCGTCCCCGGAGCATCAAGTACTTCCACTCGGACGCCCCACGGACTCGGAGAAACCCTCGGACGCCAAGACCGAACCCTGGAGTGTCAAGTTCTTCGACCCGAAGGCCACCGATGCGACAAGTACTTCTTTCCGGACGTCAAGGTCGCCGATGCGATACGACAAGTACTTCTTCCCGGAACGCCAGATCTACTCCGTCCTCCGATCCCGCTGATCCCGTCGAACCCTGAACCCTGATGTCGAACCCCGAACCCTCGGAACCCCAAGTTCGTCGAGACCCCCTAATGTGTGAACCCCTTCCCGAAACCCTATTTTATAATATAATACAACTTGTCGCATATTTAATTGTTCATGCATGCATACCCGTCATGTGGTTTGGGGGCCTTATGCCGATTCACCTCATAATTAAATATGGGGCCCATATGCGGGCAAATCTAGCCTTATATTGGCCTCATTTAAAACTTGTGTAGTGAACCGGTGCGACCTTTTGCCATGTTAAGACAACACTTAAATTGCGGGGTATCTAAATAACTTGAACCATCTAAATAATTGTCGGGACCCGGTTCCGCTTAATATGCCCAATTGCATCGCCTTTGCCATGCCATACATCATACATGCATCATGTCCGATCTTTTACCGTAGTATTAAATAGTGCATCCGTGTTTCTTCTAGTGTTTTGCTTCTTCGCGGATAAGGCCGTTGAGTTGATGCGAGTGTCGACCCGATCTTCGGTTGAACCTTCGGCAATGTTTTCAGGCGAGCACCTTCCCCCCTTTTCTATCTATCTTACTTTTGTAGTATTTATTCCCTCCTGATCTATTGCCATCTGTGTTGCGATTCTCTAGTTTTCGTACCCGTGTTATTCCTTTGCAGCCTTATATTGCCTTGGACACATCCTATTACCTGTTGTTTGGTAGATAGTTGGACTTGCGCGTCATAGTCGCTTGCTCAAGTCTTCTTTGTGTCGTCCCAGTGCCACGATTGTTGGTGTATTGCCGCATGTTTGATGTTGGAGATGATCTTGGTTTTACTTATCGTTCACTTTAATTCCTGTTTAACAACTAAAATTGAAGTAGGTAAGCAGCGGCACAGGTGGGCAATAGATGTTATTTGGTTGTTAACCGTCCACTTGTGTCCCGTAGGACCCCGAGTGCTTGATACCTGTTCCTTGATTTATCGCACTATCCACATCCGGGAGGATTATGGGACCCCCTGAGCCAGAGCTTGATTTAGTCTTATTTCTTGGGGCCACAAACTAGTTTGAGGTTTTATTTACTATCCTGTACTTATGCCATGCTACTGATTTATTTACGATTGTGCGAGGAGCACACTGTACTGTTTAGGAATTGCGACCCGTTTATGCGGTATCGACAAGCCCGTTTGGGTTCCCGATTCTGCTGTACCGGCCCCACAAACCTCGGGTCCGTCTCAAGTCACTAACTTTGTTATGGTGTACTCCAAGGGTGGCCCCCTGCAATATTTCTGAATCCTGTGATTGCTTTGTCGTGAAGGCCTCGTTGGGTTTTGATTTGGTTTTTCCGAGGTTGATCGAGCGTGTGTTGCTATTGGTGCACCCCGGCCGGGTAAAACTTTCTGAAAGCCGTGTCCGCGGTTATGGACGACTTGGAGCACAGTATCTCGATCATAGACAACTATAACTAAAGTAGTGCTATAAATTTGACTTTATAATGACTAGTAATCAGCTTCACTATAATGGAATGGCTAAATAAAACTGCCAACAATTGCTTGCTTGAGTTGTCGCTTGCGACCATTGTACCTGACTAGTAAGTATTGCAACTACAACGGAATGGCTAAATAAAAGTACCAACAACTGCTGGGTTTTGGGTTATCTCATGCTAATTGTATTTGACTAGTAAGTGTCGCAACTACAACGGAATGGTTAACTAAAACGGCCCACTGCTTATTTTATCAGGATGGCTATCTTTACCTGACTAGTAATTGCTGCAACGATAACTGAATAAGTAAAACTGCCAACTGTGTGAGTTCCTCGGTTGACTTCCTCGTTTGGTCTCGAGAGGGAAACACCAGGATGGGTTTGTTTGGTGGTAGCATCAGGTTGGTTCCGAATAGGTCTTTCTTACCCCTCTCTGATAGCCACTAGTTATATCGAGTCTCTATAGGTTGTTTAGTGCATGTTGCGCTGCCGCTTCAGTCCACCACACCTATGTAGGCGAGGACCGCCGAATTCTAGCCTCGCCGTGTACTGGCCTCAGTACTGACCGCTCCTCTTTTTCCTTTGCCCTTTGTCGGCACCCCTTTTGTTTAAGCAGGTGTTGAGATCGACGTCGTTAGCAGGGTTACCCTTCCGGCTTGGCCTGGGCAGGGTTATGGACGCCATTGGTTATTCTTCAGGGCTCTTAGCCCCATTTGCATCTTGTCCGTCTGTTGTATCATTTTCAAGGTGATTCGAATCTTTGTATATTATATCTGTATTCTTGACTCATTGAGTCGCTGTTATATATATATATCTGTTCTGTGGGTCCCATCTAGGACCGTTGTGTAATGTTATTAGTTCGTTTTCCACCCGCACGAAAGTGCCTGGTGGGCACCTTTGAATCGTTTCTATGCGGGTTTGGCGGGTTTCGCTAAGACTTGCATAGGTCCGATTCGAGGGTGTTCAGTGGTATCGAGCTCGGCGGTTGCGATACCAACAAGTCCAGCCTGTAGGATACCCTAGCTAACGGCCGAAGTAGAGTGTCAAAACTATTTTCGTAAAATCGGTTGGATAGTTCTGATTAGGTCTGATTTTACTCCTTACCCCTCTGTTATTCTCCTCTTATCTCCGCGTGTTTTGAATCCGCTCTCTTCTCTCTCTTCGAGTCCAGGATTTCTCGTGGGTGGGTTTCGTCGTACCTTTAGGGTTTCGCTTCCTTTTTCGGTAACGATGTTTCTACATCCGGTCCTCCTGCTATCTGAGTGGTCCTTTATCTGTGGTACCAATCTTTGTTTGCGCCTTCCGGTGTTTTTCGACGCGACGACATCATCTACGCCAGATCAGATGCAGAGTCAGCATCACCCCTTTGTTTCCGAACCTCGCTTGTCGAGATCTTCAGTCTGAATTCCGAGAGTTGGTTGCATAATCCGCCTATTCGTGTGCAGAGTAATGGTTAGAGTGCGGGATGGAGTAGCTACCATACCACTACTCTTATCATTCGCTCTTGTACATTGAATTGGTGAATTAATGTGATTTCACTCATTCCCCGGAAGCTAGAGGTGGCTTTATTGGTTGATACCTCTGCCTTCGACCTTTTGTTTCCGGAGTGTTCTCTCGACGATCACGGACAACGACCTCTTGTTAGTGGTGTCGCGAGGATCTACGCGAAGCAAGAAGATGCAGATCGCCGACCTTCCTTCCGGTACCATGAGGCGGATCTCGAGGGCGAGATCCATTGTTAGTGGTGTCGAATTGTGGCATCCCGCAAAAACCACTACTAGAAAATCGCGTTGTTTTTGTGCATCGCATCGTCATGACCGTATGCTCATGTCATCATGCCACGTTGCATTTGAGCATCCTCATCATCTTGCATTTGCTTGCATAAAACTATTTGCATAAACCCTATTTTTGTTTTCTAGAACTCCCCGTCTTTGTTCAAACAAAAAACCCGGGTCTCCGGATTATTTTGTTTTGTCTGCTATCGGTTTGCAAAAGCCCTGTTTGAAATAAATAAAATATTCAATTATTTTTAGTGGGGCAGTCGAACGGGCCGATTCGACCCAGTCGACCACCCCCAGGAATAAATCGGTCCACCTAAACCAGCCCCCTCTAAATCCTATACCTACCCAATCCTATTCTACCCACCACTCACACCGCCACCTCACCCTCCCCAATTCCCTACCTTGCCACCTCACCAATCCTAGACTTTTCCCTCTCTCTTTCTCACACTCCCCACTCCTACCCCTCTCCCTTACAAACTGGACCCACCTCTCCTGGCCCACCTGCTCTCTCTCTCTCTCTCACCCTCTCTCTCCCTGGGTCCCACCCCACTCACACCACACAACTCACACACACGCCACACAGCACGCACCCGCCGGCCCTCCCCCCCCCCCTGTGGCCCCCCTGCCCGTGGCCCCCCCACATTCCCCCCCACCCCTGGCCCGCGGCCCCACCCTGGCCCGCGTCCCCCGCTCTCTCTCCTGTCTCCTCTCTCCCCGTCCTCTTCCACCTCCCACCGACGCACCCACCTCCTCTCTTCTTTGCGCTCGTCCACCTCCCTCCTCCGTGCACCGGCGCCGCCAGGCCCCCCCATCGCCACCGCCCTTCCATCTCCCTCCTCGCGCCTCCCGCTCTCCCAGTCGCCTCCTGATGAACCGCCCGCCCTTCGCCCTGGCCTTCATCCACCCGCCTCACGCCTCGGCCCAAGGCCTGACGCCTCCTCTGTTCGACTGCTCACTCCGCTCGGCCGTTCCGCCAGCGCCGCCTGAGCATCTCCGCGCCTCCCCGCCGGCGTGCTCGAGCCAGCCCCTTCGAGCCGCCTGACCTCCTCCCGAGCCCGCGAGGCCCTCCTCACCGCCCAGCTGCCGCCGCCTCTCCCACGCCCCGCTCGCCCCGTCAACCGCCTCGCCGCCTCGCCGGCATCGACCGCGAGGTTGCATCGCGGCCTCGGCCTTCCGGGCCCCGGCCAGCGTGTGTTGTCCAGCGCTAAGCCGCCTCCGCCATGGCGTCGTCGCGAGCAGCGTGTCCTCCGCAATGCGGTGTGTGCTCGTGGGCGTGTTTGAGCAAGAACTGGCGTTAGCCAAGAGGTGCGAGCCAAGATCGACGCCAGTGTCAATCGTCCTCGACATTGGAGTCGGCATGCCAAGATCACCCACACGGATCTGAAGACCAAAACCGAGACTGATCCCGGCGCCGGGCCCAAAACCGAACCCTCGGACGCCAAGTTCTCCCTCTCGGACCCGAAGGCGCCAAAACCCCGGACCCCAAGATCCCCGCCGTGAGACGACAAGACCGTCGACACGAAACGACGACCTCGGATGCGACAGGACCGTCCCCGGAGCATCAAGTACTTCCACTCGGACGTCCCACGGACTCGAAGAAACCCTCGGACGCCAAGACCGAACCCTGGAGTGTCAAGTTCTTCGACCCGAAGGCCACCGATGCGACAAGTACTTCTTCCGGACGCCAAGGTCGCGATGCACGACAAGTACTTCTTCCCGAACGCGGATCTACTCCGTCCTCGATCCCGTGATCCCGTCGAACCTCGAACCACGATGTCGAACCCCGAACCCCGGAACCCCAAGTTCGCCGAGACCCCTAATGTGTGAACCCTTCCGAAACCCTATTTTATAATATAATACAACTTGTCGCATATTTAATTGTTCATGCATGCATACCCGTCATGTGGTTTGGGGGCCTTATGCCGATTCACCTCATAATTAAATATGGGGCCCATATGCGGGCAAATCTAGCCTTATATTGGCCTTATTTAAAACTTGTGTAGTGAACCGGTGCGACCTTTTGCCATGTTAAGACAACACTTAAATTGCGGGGTATCTAAATAACTTGAACCATCTAAATAATTGTCGGGACCCCGGTTCCGCTTAATATTGCCCAATTGCATCGCACCTTTGCCATGCCATACATCATACATGCATCATGCCTGATCTTTTACCGTAGTATTAAATAGTGCATCCGGTGTTTCTTCTAGTGTTTTGCTTCTTCGCGGATAAGGCCGTTGAGTTGATGCGAGTGTCGACCCGATCTTCGGTTGAACCTTCGACAATGTTTTCAGTCGAGCACCTTCCCCCCTTTTCTACCTATCTTACTTTTGTAGTATTTATTCCTCCTTGATCTATTGCTATCCGTATTTGCGATGCTCTAGTTTTTGTACCCGTGTTATTCCTTTGCAGCCTTATATTGCCTTGGACACATCATATTACCTGTTGTTTGGTAGATAGTTGGACTTGCGCGTCGTAGTCGCTTGCTCAAGTGCTGTTGCCTGTCGTCAAGTGCCACAGTTGTTGGTGTATTGCCGCATGTTTGATGTTGGAGATGATCTTGGTTTTACTTATCGTTCACTTTAATTCCTATTTAACAACTAAAATTGAAGTAGGTAGCGAGGCAGTGGGCAATAGATGTTATTTGGTTGTTAACCGTCCACTTGTGTCTCGTAGGACCCCGAGTGCTTGATACTGTTCCTTGATTTATCGCTATCCACATCCGGGAAGATTATGGGACCCCGAGCGAGCTTGATTCATCTTATTTCTTGGGAGCACAAACTAGTTTGAGGTTTTATTTACTATCCTGTACTTATGCCATGCTTTATTTACGATTGTGCGAGGAGCACATCTTTGTTTAGGAATTGTGACCCGTTACGGTATCGACAAGCCCAGTTTTGGGTTCCCAGTCCTTACCGGCCCCACAAACCTCGGTTCCGTCTAAAGTCAGCTAACCCGTTCATGGTGTACTCAAGGGTGGCCTCAAATATTTCTGAATCCTGTGATTGCTTTGTCGTGAAGGCCTCGTTGGGTTTTGATTTGGTTTTTCCGAGGTTGATCGGCGTGTTGCTATTGGTGCACCCCGACGGGTAAAACTTTCAAAGCCGTGTCATGTTATGGACGACTTGGAGCAAGATCTCGATCATAGACAACTATAACTAAAGTAGTGCTATACATTTGACTTTATAATGACTAGTAATCAGCTTCACTATAATGGAATGGCTAAATAAAACTGCCAACAATTGCTTGCTTGAGTTGTCGCTTGCGACCATTGTACCTGACTAGTAAGTATTGCAACTACAACGGAATGGCTAAATAAAAGTACCAACAACTGCTGGGTTTTGGGTTATCTCATGCTAATTGTATTTGACTAGTAAGTGTCGCAACTACAACGGAATGGTTAACTAAAACGGCCCACTGCTTATTTTATCAGGATGACTATCTTTACCTGACTAGTAATTGCTGCAACGATAACTGAATAAGTAAAACTGCCAACTGTGTGAGTTCCTCGGTTGACTTCCTCGTTTGGTCTCGAGGGGGAAACACCAGGATGGGTTTGTTTGGTGGTAGCATCAGGTTGGTTCCGAATAGGTCTTTCTTACCCCTCTCTGATAGCCGCTAGTTATATCGAGTCTCTATAAGTTGTTTAGTGCATGCTGCGCTGCCGCTTCAGTCCACCACACCTTTGTAGGCGAGGACCGCCGAATTCTAGCCTCGCCATGTACTGGCCTCAGCACTGACCGCTCCTCTTTTTCCTTTGTCCTTTGTCGGCACCCCTTTTGTTTAAGCAGGTGTTGAGATCGGCGTCGTTAGGTGGTTACCCTTCCGGCTTGGCAGGGTTATGGACATTGGTTATTCTTCGTGGCTCTTAGCCCCATTTGCATCTTGTTCGTGGCAGGACGTATCATTTTCAAGGTGATTCGGATCTTTGTATATTATATCTGTATTCTTGACTCATTGAGTCGTCAATATATATCTGCTCATGGGTCCTATCGAGGAATGTTGTGTAATGTTATTACTTCGTTTTCCACCCGCACGAAAGTGCCTGGTGGGCACCTTTGAATCGTTTCTATGCGGGTTTGGCGGGTTTCGCTAAAACTTGCATAGGTCCGATTCTGAGGGTGTTACAGTGGAGTACCTACGAAATCCCGCATCCTCCATACCTGGAGGAATTCACCCGATGGCATCAGGGCGAGGTACATATCAGCAACGCTCCCTCTTACCACATTGCCCATGATCGTGGCCACCGACGGCGAAGGCCCGCTTAGATCTAAAGTAGAGACGGAACCCCGAGAGTGTAGAATGTAGAACAAGCCATCCTTGTCATTATAAAGAACATCGCTGACGAGACGTATATCGTCGGGGAGCAATGTCCATGTCTTGTCGCCCGGCCTAGCGAACGAGATCATGTTCTCCTGCGGGTGCACGATCACGACGGTGCATGCGGCCACCTCGGCGGCGGAGGATATGGTGACCCATACATACGCTTTATGCCGTGCCCAGATGATGCCGATCCTCGAGACTCCGTCGAAAACTACATGCTTGCCTTCATCGTCGTTGTAGTCGTCGTCCTCGTCGTCGCGGCCAATGATCGTCTTGACCGGTGGGAGCGTGGCCTGGACGCCGGTGATGGGGTTAAAGAGGTACGGGTTGCCGACCTCGTCCGCGGCGAATACCCATCCATTGCACGAGAAGACAAAGCCCTGCTTGTGGTGCGGAGGGCCCGAGAAGGGAACGCGGAACGTGGCGTCGACAGAAGGGCAATAAAGAGCGGCGTCGCCGACCTGCATCACGTGACGCCAGAGAGCGGTGACGCTTGCTTGAGCACCGGGAGGGGGAAGGTGTTGCAGGCGTCATGCCAGGACATGCAGACGGCGCCGGAGCGGATGAGGCTGGGAACATCCAACGCGGCCATGATGATGAGCAGGAGGTCGTCTGGAAGGCCGGTCCAACCGGCGGCAACGGCAGCCACAGCCGCATCGGGCGGAGCAATTGACCTTCCTTGCTTGGAGTCTTTGGTCCTGACTTTGGTCGGCGGCACCATGGAAGGCGGTACCTCTTCCATTGTTTATACAAGAGAGCGGATTTCCCACATGTAAGTTGGGCCCCTGGCTTTCATCGTGCGCAGTTGTTGGAGATTTGTGCGAGTCAATCAATCGTCGTCAGACGCTTATATTTAAGCCCTCTGTTTTTGGTATTTCACCCAGCAGTGGGGAGAATGACCACCCCATCCCCACAACCCCAACCCACCCACCGGTTTGTGGTTGGATCCGGTTTAATGTTTTTGGCCCTACTTTTCCTTTTGGTTTTTCTTCATGCTTGGATCCAGTTCGTGGTTGAATATTTTGTTTGGATTAAATTCGTGGTTAAATCTTGATTGAATCTTGATTGACACGTATCTAAGTTTCTTTTTTTTCTTCATGATTTTGGACACGTATCTAAGTTTCTCTATTATTTTTTACCACTGTGAATCTTGTATGATATCACTGCGAATCTTGTATGTATTATCAAGTTTTGTGTGGCACGAATATGGGCGATGGGAGTACGATTTTTTACATGTATGGTTCTTGTGTGAATCTTGATTTACTTGAAAAAATACTAAGAATCTGTAATGAAACGTTGTTGGATCTAATACGTTGTTGAAAAAATACTAAGAATCTTGATTTACATATATTTTTTTGGTATTAATCTTATTAATGTGGATTTAAGAAAATCAACGTAAAAAAAATACTTTGGTTGCAAATAAAAATCATGATAGATCTGTTAATGAGAGGAGTGACAGTGAGATAGTGTTAAAAACTTGTTATAAAATCAGATTATATAATGTGTGCAATCTCGTGAATCTTGTGTGAATCTTGTATGAAACGTTCTTGGTATTAATCTTGGTTGATGCAGATTGTTGTTATTAGTGATAACAAACGTTCTTACAAAAAATAATAATCAAGTTTGATTGTTATTAGTAGTTTCAAAAAAGTTTTATTGAAGAGTCATTTGAGTTTCGGTGTTGCCCATGTATCTTAAAAAAATATTTTGAAAAAAGTATGAAACTCGTACAATATTTCTAGAAAAGTTCTTAAAAAAATATTCTATGAAATATTGTTGAGTATTATTGAAAAAATAATTATGTAAGAAATTGTTGATTACATTATATGAATATCTCTTGGCAGAAACAAGTTTGTAAAACATGTGAATCTTGTATGAAACTTCTGTATCTAAGATGAAACAAAGTAAGAGTGTCTAAATATTTTTAAATAAAAAGTAGAAAAATAAAAATTATCAAAAGAGATTGTTGAAAAAACAAATTATATTAATTGTTGAAAAAAAATATAAAACTTGTACGACAAGTTTATAAAACGTGTGAATCTTGTATAAAACTTCTGAATCTAAGATGAAACAAAGTAAGAGTGTCTAAATATTGTTAAATAAAAAATAGAAAAATAAAAATTATCAAAAGAGATTGTTGAAAAAACAAATTATATTAATTGTTGAAAAAATATAAAACTTGTAATGGATATTTCTAGAAAAATTCTTAAAAAAAATTATATGAAATATTGTTGACTATTATTGAAAAAATAATTATGTAAGAAATTGTTAATTAAATTATATTAATTAGATTGGCTGATTAAAATTGGCTAATTAAATTAAACAAAGATGTATCTGTGAATCAGTTCTTTCGTTGAAGACAGTGACAGAAATGTATAAAACCTGAAAAAACTGGGGGCTAATAAGCAAAACAGCAATAAACTTGAGAAGTAAGATGGGAGGGTTGTTCTGTAAAAGTTGTAGCATGAATCTCCAAAAAATAAACGGCAAAGATGGTACCGGGGCCCCTCCTACGGGGGGAATTGCATTGCCCGTTTATACAATCGATCGGTGGTTCTGTCAGCGAGACGACGCACGCCTTGTATGTATTGACGGGGTTACGGGTAGCAGACATCCACTCTCCGAGTCGGACACCAGCCTGGTGTTATCCGACGCTGAGTAAAATACCCTATCTGCAAGGACTAGCACATGCTACGATTGATAATTAAAGGTGTGTTTGAGGCGGCTACGCTCCGAAGCTATAAAAATGTGTTTGGAAACAAATTAGCTTTCGGCTTTGGTTCATACCAAAATTGACGTGGAAAGTCAGAACAACTATTAGTTTTCTTTTCTTCTCATCAGCTCTTCGCTAATTCATCTCTACATTTTTTATAAAAAATAGTATACCATACACTTGTCCCAGCGGTCTTACGTATACACATGGCACAACCGCATGATATAATGCTCACAAAGGGCGGGGAGGAGGGAAGAGAAAGTGGGTCATCCAAATGATGGATTGAATAAATTTCACGCAAATATAAAGAAATCACGGCATAATTTGAATCAGGTCCTGAATTTTATTCTATTTTTTAATCAAACCCTCTAGTAGTTACTTTTACATAGAGCTTGTAGCTAAAACCGTGGTGTGATCCAGATTGGAGCCGGTATATGTAGCCAAGAATGCACGTTTGGCCATGCATCAGCAAGTTTCTGCATACTCCTCTTCTTCATGTTCCAGATACGAAGATCTTTTCGCAACTGTGGGCCGGTTAGGCAAGAGTCGTCGGTGAGGTAGACACAGTTTTGTTCTAGCGGCGACAAGTCTTTGGCCGGAAGGCATACCGTGGCATTGAACCCGACGAATAACGCGTGGCCCCCAATGTCCCTAAGCTCCACCAGCTTCTTCCTATCAATGTCAACCTTGAAGACTATGACCTCGGTCGTGTTGTCCCAGTCATGGTTATCATCAATGTCCGCTTCTTCATCTCTCATGCAGTAGTCTTCCTCATTGTAGTTACTTTCTAGAATGGGCTCGCCGCTGCCATCTTCGTCGGCGAACTCTATGCAATCTTGGAGCGCAAGTCTTTGGACATCCTGGCGAGTCAAGTGGTTCTTGAGTGGTACAACTCTCTGATCTCCTAGCCTCCACACTTGCAGGAGTTCACCTGAGGGTGTGAAGGTGAGGTACCGCTGAACCCCCTTGCTTGTCACGTGATCCATGATGGTGGCCATGGACGGCGAAGGACCACTGAGGTCCAAAGTATAGATGGCACCCCGAGAATGTAGAATGTAGAACAAGCCGTCCTTGTGATTATAAAGGACGTCGTCTATGTAACGTATATCCTTGGGGAGCAGTGTCCACCTCTTGTCGCCCGGCCTGGCGAATGAGACCTTGAAGTCTGGCAAGTGCACGATCACGACGGTCACCTCGGCGGCGGCGGCGGAGAAGGAGATGGCCGCCCGTACATACTCTGAATGGCGTGCCCATTGGATCTGCCTTGTCAGAATTCCTTCCTCCACGCTAGGCTCGTAGACACGCTTGCCTTCGTCGTCGTAGAAGTTCTCGTCGCGGCACATGATCGTTTTGAGCGGCGGGAGCAAGGCCTGGACGCCGGTAATGGGGTTAAAGAGGTAGGGATCGCCGGCCTCGTTAGCGGCGAACACCCAGCCGTTGCACGAGAAGACGAAGCCCCTCTTGTCGTGCGGGCCGCCTGGGAAGAAGGGGACCTGGAACGTGGTGTCGGTGGAAGGGCAGTAGAGGGCGGCGTCGCTGGGCCCGTACTCGTGGCACGCGTAGAGCAGGCAGGGCGCTCGCTTGAGCGCGAGGATGCCGGGGCGGACGGTGCTGCAGGCGTCGCGCCAGGACGAGCAGACGGCGCTGCAGCGGTCGCGGCTTCGGATGTCCAGCGCCGCCACGACGGTGAGCAGGAGGTCCTCCGGGAGGCTGGACCAGTCGACGGCTGTAGTAGCGGCATCTTGTTGAGCCATGAACCACCGGCGGGCGTAGTTCTTGGCCGCCATGATAACTGAGTAGATGGCGGCGGCGGAGGACAAAGCTGCGCCCATAATGTTTGTGTATACTTGCGTGTCTTGAACTTGCGGTGCGCTGATCGGTGGTTGTGTCTGCGATCGAGACGGTGCACGGCTAGGTAATATAAGGTGAATCAGCGCGTGCAGACATCCACTCCGAGTCGAGAAAGGTACCAGCAAAAGCCCGACTCGGAGAAAGGTATGCAATTCTGATACTATAGAGCTACGTTGATGACGATGCGGCCGGGCTTTAATTTGGGTAGTTTTCCGTACGCGCCCGCGTATAGAACTTCCTAGAACTCCATGTTTCCCGGACGATTAATGGAGGATGAGATGATCAAATAAAACTGGCGGCTAAAGATTCGTTGCACGATTAATGGAGTAGGAGTTTCGCATGATTCTTTGCACGTGTTATGGTTGGCTTGCATGCCAAACCGAGTGAGGTTATAAGTTGTGTTAGGCTGTTAGCTCTGTCCGGCCGTGTCTATGTACAAAGTTACCTACTCACTCCGACCCATATTAATTGACTTAGATTTGTTAAATTTAGGATGAACATATATACTCTCTCCATTAGGGATTATAAGGCCTAAGAGCTTTTTTAAAATATTAGGAATTACAAGTCATTTCTCATTTATTACCATCTGTCATCTAATACATGGTCTTCTTTTTCTTTCTCTTCTCTCCTGCATGTATAACTATTGGTGCATGTAGTAATCAAGAGGATGAGTTATTGATTTTCTTCATCCTATCAAAGTGGTACATAGGCCTTATAATCCTTAACAAAGGGAGTACTAAATAGTGTCTAGATATTACTGCAAATATCCAGCAAATAAATCATACAAAGAAAGGTTCAAAATATAAATCAAATTCTAATCTGATTAAGAAAACAGAAAATAGAAAAAGGATAAAACAACTAAAAACTAAACCTAGCCGCAGCCCAACAACCCTACACCTATCTGACGCCCTGTTCAGCCCACAACAGCCCAGTAACCAGCCCAGTTCTTTTTCTATCTATGACTGATAAGTGGGGTCAAGGGAGGACCGCGGGTTGAGTTGAAATATTTTCCAGGGGTGACCGTCATCACCACGCACACAGACAGCTCGCTGGCAGAGCTCACCGCCGCCCGATGTCGTCATCGCCGTCATTGCGCCAAGATACTCGTCGCCGCTGGCAGGAGGGGATAAGAAGGCCACCGCGACGCATTGCCTCAATCCCTCCTTATCCTCTCAGATACGAACAAGACCGAAACCCTAGCTCGCCGGAGCCACCTATCGTTGTCGAACCACGTCTCCCCACACCATTCTGAGCCATCATGGAGAAGCGCCTTCCTCCGTAGACCCTCTGGGTAGAAGCTTGCATCAAAGGGAGCACTCGAGCGGGTGAATTTGGTCGTTTTCCTTCAAAGCAGTTCATCGGAATCCTCGCTGGGAAGCTCGATTCTGGCCACGCCTGTCCTCGCCGACCACTCAATCATCATCAGGGTGAGTTCCTGAACCTTCCAGCATCCTTGAATCGTTTGATCTCATTGTAAATCGCCGTTTCACTGGAAGCCACCGTCGGCCACCGTCGGAGCTGAGGCTCCGATGACCATTTCCGAGCGGTGCTGCCACTATTAGGTTCCGTAGGTCGCGCTGATTCGAACTAGATCCATTTCGTTTGCTAGGGCGCCGTAGATCGTCGCCGGTGACCACTCACCGACGACGGTGGTGATGCTGATGCCATGCTTACCTCATGATCGAGCCACGTCAGCTAGTTTGACTAGTATTTTCTCATGTGGCTGATGACCTGGCCTAGGGCCCATATGTCATTGACTGGGGGTAAGTGCGAGGCCAGTAACTAATGCATTTCTTTCATCTGAGAGCTGAGGTGGACAATGGCCCACTAGTCAGTGATTGGGGCTAGCTCTAGACGTGGTATAAAATGTATTTTTCTGTTTAGAAATAAATAAAATGTTATAATCCAATTAATATAATTCCAAAAATTTAATAAATGATTAAATCTTGTTTAATTAATAACTTTTGATTTACAATTCAGAAAAATGTGTATAATATATGAAAATTTGTAGAAAAATAAAATCTACAACTTAAACTTATCATCAAATATTATTATGATGATTATTTAAATAAATATTATTTAATAAAAGTTTTATAAGTAATAAAACTTTGATAATTCATATTTTTATAATAATAAATATTAATAATAGTAATAAAATACCAAAAATCTTAGAAAAATAAGAATTCTAATTCAAAACTATAATCATGTATTATTATTTCACTTAATTAAATATTTATTATTTATTAAGTAATTATAAAAGTAATAA
Source organism: Avena longiglumis (assembly GCA_030063025.1). Lineage (NCBI taxonomy): Eukaryota > Viridiplantae > Streptophyta > Magnoliopsida > Poales > Poaceae > Avena > Avena longiglumis. The sequence continues at coordinate 32,405,994 of CP125976.1, forward strand.
GAATTATAAAAATCATATCTTATTATTTATAAATCACAAAAACATATATGCTATACCAAAATGATCACAGAAATATTATTTACGTGCTAAAAATATAATAATCTCCTTTTGAGGTAAACAATAAAATTAAATATTTTAATAACTCCAATTTAAAATTACTTACTTCATTAATAATTCATATAAAAATAAATAAAATTTACTAATATTCCTAAAATGAGTTAAATAAGTCTAATAAATAGTATTAGTCTTAAATATTAATAATCTAATGTCATAATGGTTTAAAACATTATAAATGTTCTTATTTTAGAAGAATCCACAAGCTTAAATGAAGATTATCTCTAAAAAGAATTCCACAAATAATAAAATCCTTAAAGAACAACTTGTGAACAATCAAATATTTTCTAAACCATATTAATCACCAAATTACAAAAACTATAAAGCAACTCAAGCCAAACCATTTGAGCAAACAAATGACATTAACCACCACTAACTAATCGCAAAGTTTGTTTAGACCTTAGGAGTGAAACCTTTTCTTTGAAGGTTATCCTTTTTGCCACTTTAAATAAGAAACCTTGTATAAGTAATCCTAACTAATATGTCATAAATATGTATACTTTAATCCTACATATGTGTTGTTTACACCCACTCATAAACTCTAATAAAAGTAGAACTATGAAATTTATCCAAAAGGACCACACATTTTAAAATAACCACTTTCGGAATCTAAACCCTAGGACAACATTATTCTCAGGATTTGCGCTTAGAACGTGCATCACATTACTTATGCATAAAAGCATATTGCTTCTTTAAATATTAGTCCTTAGGACCAATGATGCTAATTTCCGATTTTGGATCTTATACTAACTCGAAGACCGTGAGTGCATAATCTTGCAATCACAAAAGGCAAGTTCACACTTGCTCATGTCCTTTGATTATTTTCTGTAAAGTATTTTACAAATTCAGTATTGTCATCACCTGTATTTGAAAAAGGACAAAAAACGCTATTTTCAATAACAATGAGAACTATTGATTACTGGTCGAGGGTGATCAGCTAATCTATTAAATCTGACAGTTGGGATACCACTGTTCAGAACTATATCACCTAGGACTTAATAACCAATATCGCCAGTGATTCTTGCACCGTATATTACGCATTGACCATGAGATTTGGAATGGGACAGACAAGTCAGCTGTATCTTCTTCCTCTCGCATGAAGCCGATGTGCGGTGTCGTATCATATCCTCGTAGCGTGCATATTAATTGGTGATTCATAGAAGATATGCAGCATATGGGTGGGAACCCTCATCGCCCACGATAGTTCTGGCATCTAACGGTTTGTACAAACCATTGCCGTAATTCTTTATGTGGGCATGGTGTACACCAAGGAGGCATGCGAGGTCGCGAAGGGGGCAGTGATTGGCTTGGATCACCTTCTGGGCCCCACATCATGGAATTGTGGACGAGAATAAGCTGCCCGGTTGTGCAACAAAGAGTTGATCTCTCATGGGTAAAGTAACGCACCACTGCAGAGTGTAAGAATTGTAACTTGTTACTCCCTGTTCCAGGAAGGAGCTGCGAATGCGCCGGGAAAGGAACCCCATGAAGGTTCTGGTAAACCCGTGAAGGCTGACGGACATAGCTTTTCAGAATAAAAGCAACCTTTGAAGAAATGTTTATGAAAACTTGCATTTCCTACAACCTACGATTCTGGTCAGTAGTTATAGTGCATCAAACACTCCTTTTCTAGTGAATTTGCTGAGTACGCGCTCGTACTCAAAGTATCTTCTTAACCCTTGCTAGATTCTGAAGCCATTAAAACGATGTCTTCATCAAGATATGCTCCAGGACTTATCAAGACCAGCTAATCCTCTTCAATGAAGACAAGGAAGATAACATATATCTCAACCCAAGTGAAGACAAAGTTACTAATTAGATAGAAATACAATCTCTAGCCAAAGAACCTATCTATGTAGTGCGTTGCAATAGCAGCAATGCTAATTCCTTAGTTAAATACTAGTTTTAATAGTATAATAGTTGTGCGTTATTTATCTTTAATTCTTCTTCGTAAGGGTTTTTTTCTCTCTCTTTAACCTAGAGTGTTCTGTGGATCTTATGTAAAGAGTGAGTTGTAACCTTTAAGCCATGTATTGGACCCGATGTGTTTCTGTTGTGCCATTCCGAGGGATGTAATACTAGTGAACGGTGTTTCATTGGTTTTATGTCAACGACTATAGTATACTACATCATGCAGTGGTATGCTGGGTCACCGCAGGCATGGAGGACGAGGGTACGCCGGAAGATTGAAGGAGCGAGCAATTCATGGCGACGCGAAGGACCGGGAAACCCATGGCGTCCAGTGGACTGTGAGTTGGGACCAAGCGCGATGCCTCTGCTGCTCTCCCCTCCCTGCCGCCTTTACCGGCAACATCAGGTACTGCCCGCTTGCCTACTGCCCGTTCGCAGGATTCTGGTACTGCTCGTTGCAACTTTGGGCTGGACGACAATTTGGTCCCTGGTACATCTTCCAAATCAACAAAGAGGAAATTGGTCCCTCTACTTCACAGTCAACAAAGACAAAATTAGATGGAGGAGTACATATTTGCTTGGCTTCTAGGTAAATCCTACGGGCCTTCAGAACTTGATGCTTTGCCGCTGCACAACCTGTACACCATCTAAATGCACCCATGTATTTCATATTCTTAAGTAGATAAGATAAGTATGCTCATGAACTCGCTTGGTGCCTGCCCTTATCTTTGATAGTTGAGGAATTCCAGAGTGCTTCAGTATTCGGAGTAGCTATTTCCGTTGCTTACTCGTTTCAGTATGATCTGTTGAATCGTTATAGTTCATCCGTTGTAAGATAAGGTTATTGGATGATCTCAAATATATTTTAATGAATGTTTAGCGTTGTTCGAAAAGAGTTGTTCTAGGTTACTGACCTTGTTCAGAAGTTGTAGCATGGACACATTCCTGTAGTTATGTTCTTTTATATGAGTGCTCAGTTTTTATGGACTTTTTCCTCCTTCCGACAATGTAACCACCGGAATCAAACATTTTAGCCTTGGACGAGTTTCCTTGTTGCAATGGAGGATAATTTTTCACGGTTTCTTAAGCTTGTTGGAGTCGGCTTTAAAACAAGAACGTAGCATGAAAGCGTGAGCTGTTTCTGAAAATAGGTTACAACCACGCATCCTTTGCTTCAAACCCAACACAATATGCTACACTAATATCCACAAGCATATGGTACACAATTTTGCCGGAGACGTTAAGAGCACTAACTGCAGAAGTGTGGGAAGGGCATATAAAGGTGAAGCCGGGGAAGAACACAAAGAACTAATAGATGGATGAACCTCTGCATTTCACTTCTAGCATGTTAAGAAGCCACAACACACTTCCGAGTAAATCTATGCACTATTTGTTCTTCTTATCCTCCCATCTTCATAATTTTTATTTATTGGGACTGTATAATTTAGTTGATTGTGTCCTGATGCTAACTTGATCAGGTTGATCTGCTTCTGCACAATCGGATACTGAATGTAGTGTAACACCCTCAGAATCGGACCTATGCAAGTTTGAGCAAAATTCGCCAAACCCGCATAGAAACGATTCAAAGGTGCCCACCAGGCACTTTCGTGCGGGTGGAAAACGAAGTAATAACATTACACAACAATCCTCGATGGGACCACGTATATATATATATATATATATATATATATATAGCAGCGACTCAATGAGTCAAGAATACGATATAAGGTACAAAGATCCAAATCACCTTGAAAATGATAGGCGTCCGACTACGGACAAGATGCAAATGGGGCTAAGAGCCTCGAAGAATAACCAATGGTGTCCATAACCCTGCCCGCCAAGCCGGAAGGGTAACCACTAACGACGTCGATCTCAAACCTGCTTAAACAAAAGGGTGCCGACAAAGGGCAAAGGAAAAAGAGGAGCGTCAGTACTGAGGCCAGTACACGGCGAGGCTAGAATTCGGCGGTCCTCGCCTACATAGGTATGGTGGATCGAGCGCGGCAAAGATGCACTAAACAACCTATAGAGACTCGATACAACTGGCGGCAATTAGAGAGGGGTGAGAATGACCTATCCGGATCCAACCTGAAGCTAACACCAAACAAACCCATCCTGGTGTTTCCCCCTCGAGACCAAACGAGGAAGTCAACCGAGGAACTCACACCGTTGGCAGTTTTACTTATTCAGTTATCGTTGCAGCAATTACTAGACAGGTTTAGATATTCTTCCTGATAAAGTAAGCAGTAGGCACTTTTAATTAACCATTCCGTTATAGTTATAACACTTACTAGTCAGATATGAATAGCATGAGATAACCCTTAAAACCCAGCAGTTGTTGGTACTTTTATTCAGCCATTCCGTTGTATTTGCAATACTTACTAGTCAGGTACAGTGGTCGCAAGCGACACTCCAAACAAGCAATTGTGGGCAGTATTAATTAGCCATTCCATTATAGTGAAGCTGATTACTAGTCATTATAAAGTCAAATTTATAGCAGTAAACTTTAGTTATGCTTGTCTATGATCGAGATACTGTGCTCCAAGTCGTCCATATCCGCGGACACGGCTTTCAGAAAGTTTTACCCGGCCGGGGTGCACCAATAGCAACACACGCTCGATCAACCTCGGAAAAACCAAATCAAAACCCAACGAGGCTTTCACGACTGAACAATCACAGAATTCAGAAATATTTCAGGGGGCCACCCCTTAAGTAGATCCCGCAACGAAGCCAGCTGACTCCGAGACGGGCTCAAGGTTGTGGGGACGGCTGTGAACGACTGGGAACCCGAAAGTGTGGCTGGGCTTGTCGACACCGCGGAATCGTGCCACGATCCTAAACAGTACAGTGTGCTCCTCGCACAATTTAAATACAGAAAGTAGCATGGCATAAGTACAGGATCGTAAATAAAACCTCAAACTAGTTTGTGGCCCCAAGAAATAAGACGGAATCAAGCTACGCCTCGGGGGTCCCATATACCTCCGGATGTGGATAGCGATAAATCAAGGAACAGTATCAAGTACTCGGGGTCTTACGGGACACAAGTGGGCGTTCGGAAACCAAATATTTTCTATCACCCACCGATGCCTCTGCTTATTTCAATTTTAGTTGTTAAAAAGAAATTAAAGTGACGATAAGTAAAACTAGAATAATCTCCAACATCAACATGCGGCAATACATCAGCAACTGCGGCATACGACGACACACATCAGCACTTGAGCAAGCAACTACGACGCGCAAGTCCAACTATCTACCAAACAACAGGTAATAGGGTGTGTCCAAGGCAATATAGGGCTGCACGGTATATCACAGGTACGGAAACTAAAGCATCGCAACACGGATAGCAATAGATCAACATGAGGGAATAAAGACTATAAAAGTAAGATAGGTAGAAAGAGGGAGATGCTCGCCTGAAAACATTGTCGAAGGATCACCCGAAGATCGGGGCGAAGCTCACATCAACTCAACGGCCTTATCCGCGAAGAAGCAAAACACTAGAATAAACACCGGATGCAGTATTTAATACACGGCAGAAGATCGGTGTGGCATCCCGCAAAACCACTACTAGAAAATCGCGTTGATTTTGTGCATCGCATCCATAATCGCATGTCTTGTCTCGGTGCATCAAAGATAACATCAGCATGCATCTATCTGTTTGAAACCATTTTGCTAAAAACCCTAATTTTGTTTTCTATATTGTACGCCCCGTCTTATTCAAAACCCAAAACCCGGGCTTGTCCGGATTATTTTATTTTGTCTTGCAATGGTTTGCAAAGGCCATGTGTTAATTAAATAAAAATTTAAATTATTTTAATAGGGGCAGTCGAACGGGCCGATTGACCGATCGACCACCCCAGAAAATATAATCGGTCCAAACCTGCCGCCCCATCTAAATCCTATGTCTACCCAACTACTCTACCCACCCCCTCCATCCACATCACCCCCACCAATGACCTACCGCCACCCCAGCTACCCTCCCCCATCCACCAATCCCCAAGCGCCACATCACCCAACCCCCTCTCTCCCTTCCCTCTCTCTCCCTCTCAACTCACAACCCACTCACACCACTCACGCACAGCACGCACACACCCCACCACAGCAGCACCCACGCGACGCACGCACACAGTACCCCGCCACCGCCCCTGCCCGGCCCCACGCGGGACCCACCTCCCACGCACGCCACGCCCCCGTACCCGTCCTGGCCCCGAGCCCCACCTCCTCTCGCGCGTGCACCCACCCCGCGGTCGCCTCTCCCTTCCTTCTTCCACCTCTGCGCCCCGCCTCCTCTTCTCTAGCCATCCGCCTCCGCCCGCCTCCGCTGCCTCAGCCACCCCACAGCCCGCCTTCCCTAGCCCCTCCAGCTCGCGCCACACCAGCGGCCGCCTCTTAGCTCCTCCAAGCCCGCTGACCCTCAGGCCTTCCCGCAGCTGGACCCCCCTTCCCGACGAGCTCCTCCCGCCTCCATCTCGGCGCTGCCCCAGCTGCCGCCTCGCCCCCTCGCCTCGTCTGCGCCCGCCACCCCGAGCGACCGCCTCTCGCCGGGCGCCTCGCAAGCCCCGCCGCCCGCCCCGCCAGACGGCGCGCCAGCCGACGAGCCCAACGACCTCTGCCGCCTTATCCTCCCGCGTTCGCCGCCGAGCCGCCTCACCACCTTGTCCTTGCCGCCGAGCCGACCGCCCACGCGGTCCCGATCCGCCTCGAGCTGCCCAGCGGCGCCGCCGCCGCTGCCGCCCCGCAGCGGCCGTCTCCCGTCCCTTCGCCAGCGGGCCCCCGCCTCGCCTCCGCACCGCAGCAACCGCGCCTCCGTGCACCTCCTCCTGCCGAGCCGGCCTCCGTCTGCCTGTCCCTGGTGGGTCCTGGGCCGCGCGAACGCCGTTGCCGGCCACCTCTCCAACCGCTGCCGCGTTCCCCTTGCAGGTTCTGGCCGGGTCTAGGAAAAGCCGACCCAAGCCGGAGACGCGTGTTAATCCCCTCGCTGCCTTGCAACAGACGCTCAGTGTGCTGCTTAGTATATGGCTTGTCCCGGGATCTTGCCAAGATCTCTCGAAGGCCACACCTACGCAAGTTGGATGCGACAAGGCCTCCTCGACGACATGAAACCCGAGTCCGACATCGACAACGAAGACGGGACCATCAGGACCTTCGTCATAGAACGCCAAGATCGCCGATGCGAATGCACCAAGTCGTCTACCCCGAACACCGTGCGACAAGACCATCGTCACGGAACCCGAAGACACATGTGCGACAAGTACTCTTTTCCCGAAGGCGCCAAGACCCCGAGACCCCCAAGATCCACGCTAAGGCACGACAAGGTCTACCTCATGGACACCGAGGACTTCCCCCCCCTCCCCCGAACGCCACGACCGTCGACACGACCGAGCCCCCGATGCGACAAGAACTACCCCGATCCGAGACCCTAACCCCGGAGCCCGAGACCGCTCCGTCGAACCCTGGACCCTGCCGAACCCCAGACCCCCGGAACCCCAAGACCGTCGAGCCCCTAATGTGTGAACCCCTTCTTGAAACCCTATTTTATAACATCATAACAACTTGTTGCATATTGAATCATTCATCTCGCATGCATATCTGTGTTTTGGGGGCCTTATGCCGATTCACCTAATAATTAAATATGGGGCCCATATGCGGGCAAACCTAGCCTTATATTGGCCTCATTTAAACATGTGTAGCGAACCGGTTCCATCTGTTGCAATGCTAAACAACATTTAATATTGCGGGGGTTTTTAAATAACTGAACCACCTAACTAACTGTCGGGACCCCGGTTCCACTTAACATGACCTAATTGCATTGCACCTTTGCCATGTCATCCATCATACATGCATCATGCCAATCTTCTGCCGTTTTATTAAATAGTGCATCCGGTGTTTCTTCTAGTGTTTTGCTTCTTCGCGGATAAGGCCGTTGAGTTGATGTGAGCCTCGCCCCGATCTTCGGGGAAAACCTTCGACAATGTTTTCAGGCGAGCATCTCCCCCTTTCTACCTATCTTACTTTTATAGTATTTACTCCCTCCTGTTGATCTATTGCTATCTGTGTTGCGATGCTTTAGTTTCCGTACCTGTGATATACCTTGCAGCCCTATATTGCCTTGGACACATCCTATTACCTGTTGTCTGGTAGATAGTTGGACTTGCGCGTCGTAGTTGCTTGCTCAAGTGCTGATGTGTGTCGTCATATGCCACAGTTGCTGATGTATTGCCGCATGTTGAAGTTGGAGATGATTCTAGTTTTACTTATCATTCACTTTAATTTCTGTTTAACAACTAAAATTGAATAAGCAGAGGCATCGGTGGGTGATAGAAAATATTTGGTTTCAACGCCCACTTGTGTCCCGTAAGACCCCGAGTACTTGATTCCTGTTCCTTGTTTTATCGCTATCCACATCCGGAGGTATATGGGGCCCCCGAGCGAGCTTGATTCATTCTTATTTCTTGGGGCCACAAACTAGTTTGAGGTGTTTTACTATCCTGTGCTTATGCCATGCTACTTTCTGTATTTAAATTGTGCGAGGAGCACAGCATGTCTTTAGGGAAGCGGAGTGATTACGCTGCATCGACAAGCCCAGCCACACTTTCGGGTTCCTACCGCTACAGCCATTGACGCAAACCTTGAGGCCGTCTCGAGTTAGCTATCTCGCTATGAATCTACTTAAGGGTGGCCTGAAATATTTCTGAATCTGTGATTGTTCCCGTGAAAGCCTCGTTGGGTTTTGATTTGGTTTTTCCGAGGCTGATCGAGCGTGTGTTGCTATTGGTGCACCCCGGCCGGGTAAAACTTTCTGAAAGCCGTGTCCGCGGATATGGACGACTTGGAGCACAGTTTCTTGATCATAGACAAGCATAACTAAAGTTTATTGCTATAAATTTGACTTATAATGACTAGTAATTAGCTTCACTATAATGGAATGGCTAAATCATACTGCCCACAATTGCTTGTTTAAGTTGTCGCTTGCGACCATTGTACCTGACTAGTAAGTATTGCAACTACAACGGAATGGCTGAATAAAAGTACCAACAACTGCTGGGTTTAAGGGTTATCTCATGCTATTCATATCTGATTAGTAAGTGTTCCAACTATAACGGAATGGTTAATTAAAAGTGGCCACTGTTTATTTTATCAGGACGATTATCTATACCTGACTAGTAATTGCTGCAACGATAACTGAATAAATAAAACTGCCAACTGTGTGAGTTCCTCGGTTGACTTCCTCGTTGGGTCTCGAGGGGGAAACGCCAGGGTGGGTTTGTTTGGTGTTAGCTTCAGGTGGGATCCGGATAGGTCATTCTCATCCCTCTCTGATAACCGCCAGTTGTATCGAGTCTCTATAGGTTGTTTAGTACATGCTGCCGCTGCCGCTTCAGTCCACCATACCTATGTAGGCGAGGACCGCCGAATTCTAGCCTCGTCTGTCTTGGCCTCGATCGACGCCTCTTTTCCTTTGCCCTTTGTCGGCACCCCTTTTGTTTAAGCAGGTTTTGAGATCGACGCCGTTAGTGGTTACCCTTCCGGCTTGGCACAGGGTGGTTATGGACGCCATTGGTTATTCTTCAGGGCTCTTAGCCCCATTTGCTTCTTGTCCGTAGTCGGACGCCCTTCTGTTTTCAAGGTGCTTTGGATCTTGTACATTATATCTGTATTCTTGACTCCTGGAGTTGCCGTTATATATATATCTGGTCTGTGGGTCCCATCGAGGACTGTTGTGTAATGTTATTACCGTTTCCACCCGCACGAAAGTGCTGGTGGCACCTTTGAATCGCTTTCTGCGGGTTTGGCGAATTTTGTTCAAACTTGCATAGGTCCGATTCTGAGGGTTACTGAGTGGTATCGAGCTCGGAGTTGCGATACCCACAAGTCCAAATTTGTAGGATAACCTAGCTAACGGCCGAAGTAGAGTGTCAAAATTATTTTTGCAAAATCGGTTGGATAGTTCTGGTTAGGTCTGATTTTACTCCTTACCCCTCTGTTATTCTCCTCTTACCTCGACGTGTTTTGAATCTGCTCTCTTCTCTCTCTTCGAGTCCAGGAATTCTCGTGGTTGGGTTTCCGTCGTACCTTCAGGGTTTCGCTTTCTCCCTTTAGTAACGGAGGAGCTACGATCATCAATCGACAACTTGTCTGTTGTACCCTTCCTCCAATCTTTTGTTCTTGAGCTCTCTATCCATATGTGTTCCTTGCCGGATAACAGTGTCGTTGAAAAACATATGAGAAGGACGAGCTTTGGTGAAGTTGGAGTCGACCGTGGGCATGTGTTGTTCATGCCAATGAAACCATCGCGGAACCTAATCATTGTGTCTTTCATACGATTTCTGCTGGCAACATTCCTTTGTTCCGGATACCATCTAAGAAGACCTTCAGTCTAATTCCGAGAGTTGGATGCTTAATCCGCTTATTCGTGTGCAGAGTAATGGTTTGAGTGTGGGATGGAGTAGCTACCCTACCACTGCTCTTATCATTCGCTCTTGTACGTCGAATCCGTGGATCCAGCAGTTTTACTCCGTCCACGGAAGTTAGGGGTGGCTTTATCTGCGATACCTCTATCTTCGACCTTTTGATCCCGGAGTGTTCTCTCGACGATCAGGAGCAACGACCCTTTGTTGGTGGTGTCGCCGTTTTCCAGATGAAGAAGGAACCCTCGTTAGTGGTGTCGCGAGGATCTACACAAAGCGAGAAGACGGAGAACGCCGACCTTCCTTCCGGTACCATGAGGCGGATCTCGAGGGCGAGATCCCTTGTTAGTGGTGTCGAATTGTGGCATCCCGCAAAACCACTACTAGAAAATCGCGTTGATTTTGTGCATCGCATCGTCATAATCGCATGTCTTGTCTCGGTGCATCAGCATAACATCAGCATGCATCTATCTGTTTGAAACCATTTTGCTAAAAACCCTAATTTTGTTTTCTATATTGTACGCCCCGTCTTATTCAAAACCCAAAACCCGGGCTTGTCCGGATTATTTTATTTTGTCTTGCAATGGTTTGCAAAGGCCATGTGTTAATTAAATAAAAATTTAAATTATTTTAATAGGGGCAGTCGAACGGGCCGATTGACCCGATCGACCACCCCAGAAAATATAATCGGTCCAAACCTGCCGCCCCATCTAAATCCTATGTCTACCCAACTACTCTACCCACCCCCTCCATCCACATCACCCCCACCAATGACCTACCGCCACCTCAGCTACCCTCCCCCATCCACCAATCCCCAAGCGCCACATCACCCAACCCCCTCTCTCCCTTCCCTCTCTCTCCCTCTCAACTCACAACCCACTCACACCACTCACGCACAGCACGCACACACCCCACCACAGCAGCACCCACGCGACGCACGCACAAGATGCCACTGCCCCTCCTGCCCCACGGACCCACCTCCCACGCGCCACGCCCCGTGCAGTCCTGGCCCCGAGCCCCACCTCCTCTCGCGCGTGCACCCACCCGCGGTCGCCCTCTCCCTTCCTTCTTCCTCCTCTGCGCCCCGCCTCCCCTTCTCTAGCTTCGGCCATGCTCCGCCTCCGCTCCCTTGGCCTCGGCCACCCCAAGCTCCGCTTCCCTAGCCCTCTAGCCTCAGCCGCCCGCTGACCCCTCGAGCCTTCAGCAGCGGACCCCCCCCAGCACGAGCTCCTCGCCCTCCATCTCTGGCGCTGCCCCCAGCCGCGCCGCCTCGCTGCCTCGCGCCCGGCCACCCGAGCGACCGCCTCTCCTCGCGGGCGCCTCCTGCAAGCTCGCCGCCTGGCCAGACGGGCGCCGGCGCTGACACAGACGACCTCTGCCGCCTTCACTCCCGCTTGCGCCGCGTAGCCTTCACCACCGTCCCGTCGCCGAGCCGCCTCCACGCGGTCCGCATCCGCCTCCTCGAGCCTGCCCGGCGGCGCCGCCTCGTCGCTGCCGGCCCGCAGCTGCCGTCTCCCCTCGCCGCAGCGGGCCCCGCCGCCTCGCACGCGCAACCGCGCCTCGTGCACCTCCTCGCCGAGCCCTCCCGCTGCCCCACAGTGGGTCCTGGGCCGCGCGAACGCCGTTGCCGGCCACCTCTCCAACCGCTGCCGCGTTCCCCTTGCAGGTTCTGGCCGGGTCTAGGAAAAGCCGACCCAAGCCGGAGACGCTCGTGTTCGTCCCTGTCGTCTTGCAACAGACGCTCAGTGTGCTGCTTAGTATATGGCTTGTCCCGGGATCTTGCCAAGATCTCTCGAAGGCCACACCTACGCAAGTTGGATGCGACAAGGCCTCCTCGACGACATGAAACCCGAGTCCGACATCGACAACGAAGACGGGACCATCAGGACCTTCGTCATAGAACGCCAAGATCGCTGGCACGAATGCACCAAGTCGTCTACCCGAACACCGTGCGACAAGACCATCGCCACGGAACCGAAGACACATGCGACAAGTACTCTTTTCCCGAAGGCGCCAAGACCCCGAGACCCCCAAGATCCACGCTAAGGCACGACAAGGTCTACCTCATGGACACCGAGGACTTCCTCCCCGAACGCCACGACCGTCGACACGACCGAGCCCCCGATGCGACAAGAACTACCCCGATCCGAGACCCTAACCCCGGAGCCCGAGACCGCTCCGTCGAACCCTGGACCCTGCCGAACCCCAGACCCCTGGAACCCCAAGACCGTCGAGCCCCTAATGTGTGAACCCCTTCTTGAAACCCTATTTTATAACATCATAACAACTTGTTGCATATTGAATCATTCATCTCGCATGCATATCTGTGTTTTGGGGGCCTTATGCCGATTCACCTAATAATTAAATATGGGGCCCATCTGCGGGCAAACCTAGCCTTATATTGGCCTCATTTAAACATGTGTAGCGAACCGGTTCCATCTGTTGCAATGCTAAACAACATTTAATATTGCGGGGGTTTTTAAATAACTGAACCACCTAACTAACTGTCGGGACCCCGGTTCCACTTAACATGACCTAATTGCATTGCACCTTTGCCATGTCATCCATCATACATGCATCATGCCGATCTTCTGCCGTTTTATTAAATAGTGCATCCGGTGTTTCTTCTAGTGTTTTGCTTCTTCGCGGATAAGGCCGTTGAGTTGATGTGAGCCTCGCCCCGATCTTCGGGGAAAACCTTCGACAATGTTTTCAAAGCAGCATCTCCCCTTTCTACCTATCTTACTTTTATAGTATTTACCCTCCTGTTGATCTATTGCTATACGTGTTGCGATGCTTTAGTTTCGCACTGTGATATACCTTGCAGCCCTATATTGCCTTGGACACATCCTATTACCGTTGTCTGGTAGATAGTTGGACTTAGCGTCGTAGTTGCTTGCTCAAGTCTTGATGTGTGTCATATGCCACAGTTGCTGATGTATTGCCGCATGTTGAAGTTGGAGATGATTCTAGTTTTACTTATCATTCACTTTAATTTCTGTTTAACAACTAAAATTGAATAAGCAGAGGCATCGGTGGGTGATAGAAAATATTTGGTTTCCGAACGCCCACTTGTGTCCCGTAAGACCCCGAGTACTTGATTCCTGTTCCTTGTTTTATCGCTATCCACATCCGGAGGTATATGGGCCCCGAGCGAGCTTGATTCATTCTTATTTCTTGGGGCCACAAACTAGTTTGAGGTGTTTTACTATCCCGTACTTATGCCATGCTACAGTATTTAAATTGTGCGAGGAGCACACGCATCGCTTAGGAAGCGGAGTGATTACGCTGTATCGACAAGCCCAACCACACTGGGTTCCCGAATACAACCATTGACGCAAACCTTGAGGCCGTCTCGAGTTAGCTATCTCCGCTATGGAATCTACTTAAGGTGGCCTGAAATATTTCAATCCTGTGATTGTTCAGTGAAAGCCTCGTTGGGTTTTGATTTGGTTTTTCCGAGGCTGATCGAGCGTGTTGCTATTGGTGCACCCGCCGGTAAAACTTTCAAAGCCGTGTCCATGGATATGGACGACTTGGAGCGAGTTCTTGATCATAGACAAGCATAACTAAAGTTTATTGCTATAAATTTGACTTATAATGACTAGTAATTAGCTTCACTATAATGGAATGGCTAAATCATACGCCCACAATTGCTTGTTTAAGTTGTCGCTGCACCATTGTACCTGACTAGTAAGTATTGCAACTACAACGGAATGGCTGAATAAAAGTACCAACAACTGCTGGGTTTAAGGGTTATCTCATGCTATTCATATCTGATTAGTAAGTGTTCCAACTATAACGGAATGGTTAATTAAAAGTGGCCACTGTTTATTTTATCAGGACGATTATCTATACCTGACTAGTAATTGCTGCAACGATAACTGAATAAATAAAACTGCCAACTGTGTGAGTTCCTCGGTTGACTTCCTCGTTGGGTCTCGAGGGGGAAACGCCAGGGTGGGTTTGTTTGGTGTTAGCTTCAGGTGGGATCCGGATAGGTCATTCTCATCCCTCTCTGATAACCGCCAGTTGTATCGAGTCTCTATAGGTTGTTTAGTACATGCTGCCGCTGCCGCTTCAGTCCACCATACCTATGTAGGCGAGGACCGCCGAATTCTAGCCTCGCTGTCTTGGCCTCAAGATCTTGACGCCTCTTTTCCTTTGCCCTTTGTCGGCACCCTTTGTTTAAGGTGTTTTGAGATCGACGCCATAGGTGGTTACCTTCCGCTGGCACGCAGGATTATGGACGCCATTGGTTATTCTTCAGGGCTCTTAGCCCCATTTGCTTCTTGTCCGTAGTCGGACGCCCTATCGTTTTCAAGGTGATTTGGATCTTGTATATTATATCTGTATTCTTGACTCCTTGAGTCGCTGTTATATATATCTGTTCTGTGGGTCCCATCGAGGACTGTTGTGTAATGTTATTACTTCGTTTTCCACCCGCACGAAAGTGCCTGGTGGGCACCTTTGAATCATTTCTATGCGGGTTTGGCGAATTTTGTTCAAACTTGCATAGGTCCGATTCTGAGGGTGTTACAATCGGCATGATGCAAGTATGATGTATGACATGGCAAAGGTGCGATGCAATTAGGTCATATTAAGCGGAACCGGGGTCCCGACAATTAATTAATAGGTTCATGTTGTTTAGATCCCCCGCAATTTAAATGTTGTTTAACATGGCCAAAATATAGCACCGGTTCGCTACATCAATTTAAATGAGGCCAATATGAGACTAGATTTGCCCGCATATGGGCCCCATATTTAATTATTAGGTGAATCGGCAGAAGGCCCCCAAACCACATGATATGCATGCGAGATGATAATTAAATATGCAACAATTGTATTATATTATGAAATTAGGGTTCCGGGAAGGGGTTCACACATTAGGGGTTCGGCAGATCTTGGGTTCCGGGGTTCGGGGGTCCGGTCTCAGGGTTCGACGGGTCTAGGGTTCGGCCTCGGTGGGAACGTTCTCGGACAACGGAGTAGATCTTGGCGTCTCGGTAGACGAACTTGGCGTGGCGTCGGGGCGCATCGGTCTCGCCCTGGACGGTGCCGTTCTTGTCGGGGCCTCATGTCGCCCTTGAGTTATCATGTTTAATTATCGGTCTTGTCCGCGGATGAACTTGACTTGACGGTTCGATGTCGTTGCAGTGCTTGGCGTCGCTGGGATCGACCTTCTAGATCCCGACACGGTGATGATTCTCATCGGTGGTCCTCGGTCTCCTGCTGATCTTGTCGTTTCGATGTCGGGGCTTGGAAACCGTGGAGAAGGCCTTGTCGTCCCACACCGCCGGCCTTGGTTTCCGAGGCGGAGATCTTAAGGTGGTTAAATCGCGCCACCGATTGGTACGGTCTTTGGTCTCCAGGAAGGTCTTGGTGTGGCCTTCGAATCCCCGGGATCGGCTTCGGGGTTCCCGGCTACGGGAAGACGATCTTGTTGTTCCAGCTTCGAGAAGAACTTGGCGTGCCGTGTAAACTTCGGGTCTCGGCCCTCGGTACGGTTGTTCTTGGCATCTGCGAGGAGGGAGGCGCAGGACTTGCTAGCACCGAGCAGAGAGGAGGGCCTCGACGAGGCGCTTGCGGCCACCGGCGACGAGGACACGCAGAGGCGGAGGCGGGGGCACAGAGGGCCTGCTCGGGAGAGAGGAGGACACACGACGAGGTCCGGCGAGGCCCTGGCTCGAGCGGCGGCGACCCTGCGGCAGCGGCCGGGGAGGAGCTCGGTCCGGCGAGACTAGAAGCGGAGGAGGCGCGGAGCCGGCCTGTGGCAGCGGCCGGCAGAAGCGGCCGCTGCGGCCGGCGTCAGCGTCATGCGGGCGGCGAGGCGGAGGGACGCAGTGCGGGCTCCGGCGGCGAAACGAGCAGGGAGGAGGCGCTTCGGGACGGGCGACGCGCAGGTCACGGGAGGAGCTCGAGGGGGGCGCCCGGCGAGGGAGCGGAGGAGGCAGGCGGCTGCTGGCCGGTCGGGCGCCGGGCGAGGTCGACGAGCGGGCAGCGGAGCGGAGCGAGGTTGAGATGGATGGCGCCTGGCGAGCTATGGCGCGGAGGGCACCGGATGGGAATCGCAGGGCGAACGGCGAGGCGGCGGAGGAAGCTTGAGGGCCGGCGGTGGCGTGGCGGCGACGGGAGGTGGGCGAGGCGAGGCGGCTCCTCGCTGGGACGCGGGCGCCGGAGAGGGGCGCGGACCGACCAGGCCTTGGGTGGTGGCGAGGAGGGCGCCAGGTCGGTGGAGCACCAGAGGGAGGTTGAGAGAAGGGAAAGGAGGAGGACAGGCGCAAGGCGGTGGGACCGGTGGGACTGGGTGGCCTGAGGCGCGTGGGAGAGGGAGTTTGGGACCGGGAGGCAGGAGGGGAGAGAGGCTGCAGGGGTCTGGCCTTGGGTGGCCCAGAGGTGGGGGGTGGCCCAGTGAGGAGGTTGGTCTGGTGAGGGTAGATGGGCGCGTGGGGCGGGTGTGGGCTGGTTGTGGGGAGTGGGGGTGAGAGAGAGAGAGGGGGTTTGGGGTGATGTGGCACTTTGTGGTTGGGTGGGAGGAGAGGAGAGGGTGAGGTGGCGCAAGGGGAGTGGTCGGGGTGAGGTGGCTGGGGAGAGAGGGTAAATTAACTGGTAGCTGTAGTATTTAGAGGGTTGGTTTGGGGTGGACCGATTTAAAAACAGGGGTGGTCGTTCGGGTCTACTCGGCCCGTTCGACTGCCCCACTAAAACAACTCAAACATTTTATTTGTTTTAAGCCGTATGCAACCCGATAGGCCAAAACAAAATATTCCGGGACCCGGCTTATGCTTGAATTGAGATGGGGTCGTTTGGAAAACAAATCGGGCTTTGTGAAAATATTTTTGACAAACAACATATGATGATGACGATGCAATGCACAAATTCAACGCGATTTTCTAGTAGTGGTTTTGCGGGATGCCACAATTCGACACCACTAACAATGGATCTCGCCCTCGAGATCCGCCTCATGGTACCGGAAGGAAGGTCGGCGTTCTCCGTTTTTCTCGCTTTGCGTAGATCCTCGCGACACCACTAACGAGGGTTCATCTTCCATCTTGAAAACGGCGACACCACCAACAAAGGGTCGTTGCTCCTGATCGTCGAGAGAACACTCCGGGGAAACAAAGGACGAAGATAGAGGTATCAACGATAAGGCCACCTCTAACTTCCATGGATAGAGTAAAACTGCTGGATCCACTGATTCAACGTACAAGAGCGAATGATAAGAGCAGTGGTAGGGTAGCTACTCCATCCCGCACTCATACCATTACTCTGCACACGAATAGGCGGATTAAGCAACCAACTCTCGGAATCAGACTGAAGATCTCGACAAACGAGGTTCGGAAACAAGGGAGTGTTGCCAGCAGAAATCGTATGAAAGAAACACTGATTAGGTTTTCGCGATGGCTCCATTGGCATGAACAACACATGCTCAAGGTTAACCCCAACTTCACCAAAGCTCGTCCTTCTCATATGTTTTTCAACGACACTGATATCCAGCAAGGAACACATATGGATAAAGAGCTCAAGAACAAAAGATTGGAGGAAGGGTACAACAGACAAGTTGCAGATTGATGATCGTAGCACCTCCGTTAAAAAAGGAAGAAAGCGAAACCCTGAAGGTACGACGGAATCCCATCCACGAGAAATCCTGGACTCGAAGAGAGAGAAGAGAGTGGATTCAAAACACGTAAAGATAAGAGGAGAATAGCAGAGGGGTAAGGAGTAAAATCAGACCTAATCAGAACTATCCAACCGATTTTGCAAAATAGTTTTGACAATATACTTCGGCCGTTAGCTAGGTTATCCTACAGGCTGGACTTCAGGTATCGCAACCCGAGCTCGATACCACTCAGACACCCTCGATCGGACCTATGCAAGTTTGAGCAAAATTCGCCAAACCCGCAGAAACGATTCAAAGGTGCACCAGCACTTTCGTCAAGGGTGGAAACCAAGTAATAACATTACACAACAGTCCTCGATGGGACCCACAGAGCAGATATATATATATATATATATATATATATATATATATATATAGCGACTCAATGAGTCAAGAATACGATATAAGGTACAAAGATCCAAATCACCTTGAAAATGATAGAGCGTCCATCACGGACAAGATGCAAATGGGGCTAAGAGCCCTCAAGAATAACCAATGGCGCCCATAACCCCGCCCAAGCGGAAGGGTAACCACCTTAACGACGCCGATCTCAAACCCGCTAAACAAAAAGGGTGCCGACAAAGGGCAAAGGAAAAGAGGAGCGTCGATCGAGGCCAAGACACCGAGGCTAGAATTCGGCGGTCCTCGCCTACATAGGTATGGTGGACTGAGCGGCAGCGGCAGCATGCACTAAACAACCTATAGAGACTCGATACAACTGGCGGCAATTAGAGAGGGGTGAGAATGACCTATCCGGATCCGACCTGAAGCTAACACCAAACATACCCATCCTGGTGTTTCCCCCTCGAGACCAAACGAGGAAGTCAACCGAGGAACTCACACCGTTGGCAGTTTTACTTATTCAGTTATCATTGCAGCAATTACTAGACAGGTTTAGATATTCTTCCTGATAAAGTAAGCAGTAGGCACTTTTAATTAACCATTCCGTTATAGTTATAACACTTACTAGTCAGATATGAATAGCATGAGATAACCCTTAAAACCCAGCAGTTGTTGGTACTTTTATTCAGCCATTCCGTTGTATTTGCAATACTTACTAGTCAGGTACAGTGGTCGCAAGAGACACTCCAAACAAGCAATTGTGGGCAGTATTAATTAGCCATTCCATTATAGTGAAGCTGATTACTAGTCATTATAAAGTCAAATTTATAGCGAAGAACTTTAGTTATGCTTGTCTATGATCGAGATATCGCTCCAAGTCGTCCATATCCATGGACACGGCTTTCGGAAAGTTTTACCCGCCGGTGCACCAATAGCAACACACGCCGATCAACCTCGGAAAAACCAAATCAAAACCCAACGAGGCTTTCACGGAACAATCACGAATTCAGAAATATTTTGGGGCCACCTTAAGTAGATCCCGCAACGGCCACCGACTCGAGACGCTCAAGGTTGTGGGGGACTGTGAACGATTGGGAACCCGAAGTGTGGATGGGCTTGTCGACACAGCGGAATCGTGCCACGATCCTAACAAAGACAGGTGCTCTCGCACAATTTAAATACGTAAAGTAGCATGGCATAAGTACAGGATCGTAAATAAAACCTCAAACTAGTTTGTGGCCCCAAGAAATAAGAATGAATCAAGCTCGGCTCGGGGGTCCCATATACCTCCGGATGTGGATAGCGCGATAAATCAAGGAACAGTATCAAGTACTCGGTCTTACGGACACAAGTGGGCGTTCGAAACCAAATATTTTCTATCACCCACCGATGCCTCTGCTTATTTCAATTTTAGTTGTTAAAAGAAATTAAAGTGACGATAAGTAAAACTAGAATAATCTCCAACATCAACATGCGGCAATACATCAAGAATCATGCATACGACGACACACATCAAGACTTGAGCAAGCAACTACGACGCAAGTCCAACTATCTACCAAACAACAGTAATAGGGTGTGTCCAAGGCAATATAGGGCTGCACGGTATATCATGTACGGAAACTAAAGCATCGCAACACGGATAGCAATAGATCAACAGAGGAATAAAGACTATAAAAGTAAGATAGGTAGAAAGAGGAGATGCTCACCGAAAACATTGTCGAAGGATCACCCAAGATCGGGAAGCTCACATCAACTCAACGGCCTTATCCGCAAGAAGCAAAACACTAGAATAAACACCGGATGTGATTTAATACACGGCAGAAGATCGGCATGATGCAAGTATGATGTATGACATGGCAAAGGTGCGATGCAATTAGGTCATATTAAGCGGAACCGGGGTCCCGACAATTAATTAATAGGTTCATGTTGT
The DNA here is from genome assembly GCA_030063025.1 of Avena longiglumis. Classification (NCBI taxonomy): domain Eukaryota; kingdom Viridiplantae; phylum Streptophyta; class Magnoliopsida; order Poales; family Poaceae; genus Avena; species Avena longiglumis. The sequence continues at coordinate 32,426,356 of CP125976.1, forward strand.
TTAGATCCCCCGCAATTTAAATGTTGTTTAACATGGCCAAAATATAGCACCGGTTCGCTACATCAATTTAAATGAGGCCAATATGAGACTAGATTTGCCCGCATTTGGGCCCCATATTTAATTATTAGGTGAATCGGCAGAAGGCCCCCAAACCACATGATATGCATGCGAGATGATAATTAAATATGCAACAATTGTATTATATTATGAAATTAGGGTTCCGGGAAGGGGTTCACACATTAGGGGTTCGGCAGATCTTGGGTTCCGGGGTTCGGGGGTCCGGTCTCAGGGTTCGACGGGTCTAGGGTTCGGCCTCGGCGGGAACGTTCTCGGACAACGGAGTAGATCTTGGCGTCTCGGTAGACGAACTTGGCGTGGCGTCGGTCTCGCCCTGGACGGTGCCGTTCTTGTCGGGGCCTCATGTCGCCCTTGAGTTATCATGTTTAATTATCGGTCTTGTCCGCGGATGAACTTGACTTGACGGTTCGATGTCGTTGCAGTGCTTGGCGTCGGTGGGATCGACCTTCGGTAGATCCTGACACGGTGACAGTTCTCATCGGTGGTCCTTGAAGGGAATATGCCCGAGAGGCAATAATAAAGTGGTTATTATCGTATTCCTTGTTTATGATAAATGTTTATTTTACATGCTATAATTGTATTAATACGGAAACGTTAATACATGTGTGTTTAATAAACAAAAGAAAGTTCCTAGTTATGCCTCTCTTATAAACTAGCTCGTTGATTAACAAGATGATCATAGGTTTCCTGATCATGGACATTGGATGTTGTTAATAACGAGGTCACAACATTAGTGTAATGGTGTGATGAACATTCATCCGAAGTATAGCATTACGATCAAAGTCATTGAGTTTATATTGCTATAACATCTTACGAAGTGATCCTAATCCTTAGACCATGAGATCATGTCAATCACTAACACCTAAGAGTTTCTTGATAACATCAAACGTCACACCGTAATGTGGGTGATTATAAAGATGGATTCAGAACTACTAAAGTGTTATGTTGAGGCCCATGGATCGAGAGTGGAATTTGTTCATCCCGATGACGGATAGATATACTCTGGGCCCTCTCGGTGATATCACATTGATTAGCTTGCAAGCAAGTGATTTGATCACTAGAATGTTATATCACGTGAACGAGAAAGAGTGCATGTCGGAATTGAGATCAAACTAGGTATGGAGATACCGATGATCGAATCTCGGACATGTAATATACCGCGAAACAAAAGGATTAAGATACTAGCGTAAAAGGTTAAACGATCACAAGAAAGTCATCGTTGAATGTGTGGAGTCGATGGGTCTCTGATCCCGCTTCGATTATTGATCCGAGGGGTCTCGATCATGTCCACATTATTCGCGAACCGTAGGGTGACACACTTAAGAGACACCGACATCCAATTGGAGCAAAAGTTTCATGCCGAAAAGAAAAGAAAGCGAGGAATTTATTTCACTAGACACCAAAACGCTTTTGTTGAAATTGAAAACTGGTTCTGCATGTGAAATGGAATACTAGCAAGGGTTTTATGTGAATGTTTGTTAATTAAAGTAATTAACAAAATTCTGAATAAATAAATAAAAGAGTTTTATTTAAATGAGAGCTTGCATTAAATTTGGTGGAAATTTAATGCATGTGAGTGGATTTTTGAGTGGAGGCTTTTAATGGGAGTGGAGGCTTTTCATTTTGAGTGGAGCTCCACCCACATGAATGTGGAAGAGGTGGGGAAGCCCCATGGCTGGGCGCCATGCCCTTGGGTGCCCCCTCTCCCTATAAAGGCCCCCTCTCCTCCTCTCACAACACACCTCCTCGTGAAGGATCTCTCTCCCCTCTAGAATTTATTCCCCATGGTCTCGGACTAGCGAGATACATGTTCCCGTGGCTATTCGGCAAGAAAGAGTTGTGCTTCCGCTGCATCGCTGGAGCGAGGAGGCGGAGGTTGCTCGGTGCCTCGAGCGTGTGTGCGAGCACGGATGCGCTTGCTTTTTGGCGCTTAGGACTTCCTCTCGATCTTGAGATCGGCAAGAGATCGTCTACATCAACCACGAGTTTGGACTCGTGTTTTGTCGGTCTTCAAGGGTATGTTCTCTACGGATATACATCCGCCCGTTGTTTGTATCTAGTAGATAGATCTTGGTACATAGTTGTTCCCATCGTAGGAAAATTTTGTTTTCTATCTTGCGAACCCTAAAGGGTATCGAGCCAGGTTTATGCGTAGATACTTTGCACGGTAGTACACATATGAGTATGTGTGGGCGATGATGATCATTTTATTGCTTCTTAGTTGTACTTTGGATATTGGTGGCATAGTGGGATGAAGCGGCCGGACAAACTTTACATGTCCTCGCACATGAGACCTGCTCCACGCTTGACATGCAACTAGTTTTGCATAAGTGGCTAGCGGTGTCCATCTCTCCTACTATAGTCAATATCTAATTTGCAACGAGTTGTCAACAATTTGGTTATCCTCGTTGTGGTTCATGTTCGTAGGTAAGAACGGTTCTATCTTGAAAGCCCTAAGCCACGTAAAATTTGCAATGGATAAATTAGAGGCGTCTAGTTTAGATTGTTGGGCTAGTGTTATGATATGGTGATGTTGTAAGTAGAAGTATGAGATGATACTCTTACAACATACATAACGTAAACTCCATAGACCTTGGATTTACACATAAAGGTATGATAGTGATCATACCACGGTGCACATGATAGAGATCATGCAGAACCATATCATTCCACTAATAAACATGTGATGTTTGATAGCATCTTATATTGCTTGTTTGGCGCTTTATTAGCATAATAAGATGATCCCTCATTTAGATATCAAGATAAGAATGTGTTCTTCCTTAAGTATCTTGGACAATGTTTCGCCGCTCAAGACATCACGTGATGATCGGGTGTACTTGAATCCACGAGCATATCTCGGTGTAAGACAGTTACACGCGATTACTAAGGTTCTTACTTGACGAGCCTAGCATGTACAGACATGGCCTCGGAACACGGACCGAAAGGTTAAGCATGAGTCATATGTTTTGATATGATGACCATATGGATGCTCGCCTTTGAAGCTGTACCGACTCACGTGATGATCGTACTTGGTGCAGTGGATTTGGTTCATGTAATCACCAAAAAGACACGAGGGATGTCGTTTTTGAGTGGGAGTTCATTTCTAATTTGGATTAGTAGAACTCAATTTATCATAAATTAAATCAAAGTGAATTTGCATAATTTGTTGTAGTCATTGGCATTCGTTCACCACCTTATGCATAGTTGTAATTGAGATAATAGAACTATAGAATTCTGGATATATATTTTACGAACTGGTATCGTATTGTGTTGAGTGTCAATCTAAAGTTTAAAGTCCTATTGCAAACTTTCAGCAAACTCTATTTACCCCGTGAAATTTAATAGTTGGTATTAAATCGAGAGTAACAATTCCAGTGTTAGTATCTTAAGTATCATGTTTGCCTCCATGATTCTTGATTGTTTTAATATCAAGATTATCTAGGAGCTGAAAGAATTGTTTCAGAAACCATCATGTGTGGCAGATATAACGATATCTAAAACAATGTTTTGGTTGCAATATGATAGAGTATAATATATGTTCTCATATTGGATGAGAATTTACGAAGGTTAGGAGATGCTAGACATCCTAATCATCCAAAAGGGTTTTGGAAAGTAATGTTATACTCACGATTCTCCTTTATAAGCTAAATTGGCTTGATCATGAAAGTCGTCATGATAAGGATGAATAGAAGATGTATGTAAAGTGTTTACTACACTAAAAGATTACTAAAGAATGGATTTTGAAAGAATACCGATCATTTTGATGATGGTGATCTACTTCAAAGTGCAAGTCCAAAGGTATTATTATTTGAATATACACGCTTTGGACTATGTGTCATGTATATGGCGCCACTTTTGATGTTGATAGATTCTTTTAAAAGGAAAAGGAAATGCTGAAAGAGAATCTATAAAATATATTTGGCAGAAAAGAAAAGATTGGAAATATCCAATTTAGGTATATAGATGATATACATGTTATGGTTGTATTCTTTGCTTGTTAAACAATGTGGTTCTTGGGTATTAGATACCGAATTGGTTGGTATGAAATTTCATACGGAATGACGCAATTCATGAACCACAATGGCCTAAGTAACTAGCAAGAGAATATGTGATGATGTTCATCGAAAACAAACAAACCGTTGTTTGTATTTCTCGTTGACATCAAAGCTTGACTTCAAGATTTGTTTTAATAATTGTTATTTGAATCAGTATTATAAGAACAAAGGTTGTTCAAATAATTACCGTATTCCATATAAGATGGATGATTTACAAATCTAGTTGAAGAAATCACATCCATAAAACCTAATGCTAAAATGTTGCAAGACAAATGATTGAAAGATCACTTATGAAGTGACATCGCTGTTTAAATTATATTGGAAAGAAAACATGAAGAATCTCCATATTCATGGATTTTTGGAGTCTTTGATTTGATCAAGTGACGCTTGTGAGACTTTCCACGTGATAATTAAAACTTCGTTCAAAGGCCAAAGAAGAACGAACGACTAAATTATTGGAATTTATACATATCGATGTATGTAGTCCATTATGTGTAGTCGTAAGCGATGGGTTTCAACTTCATATGCTTTCTCCGAAATTTTGAGTGAATGTTCACTTAATGAGAAAGAAGTATGAAATATTTGAAAATGTTTCAAAGACTTTCAAGATGAAGTGGAAAATCATTGTAACAAGAAAAATAAATGAATTATGATTTGATCATGAAGGGATTTATTTGAGTTACAAGTGTAACAAGAAAAATAAATGAATTATGATTTTATCATAAAGGGATTTATTTGAGTTGCAAGTTTAGCAAAACACCTAGATTTACATATCCCGAAACACCATAGGAGTATGGAGTGTTTGAGATTTGTAATGAAACCTTATGAGACATGGTTGGATCAAAGGTGTTATTTATAAAACTGCCATTATGTTTTAAAAGATTAAAGCTTTAGAGACTACCGCTTTTACACTGAAAAGAGCTCCATATTGATCCGTTGAAATGACACCATGGAAGTTATGGTTTGGGGTAAAACCCAAGTTGTCATTTCTTAAATTTTGGTATACTAAACATAAGTAAGATGTTTACAACCAAAGTCGGATGAGCATGTCTTTGTAGGTTATTTCAATAACAATTGGTTATTCCTCCATAACACCAAGGACAAAAGGGTTTGTCGCTTGAAACGTGAAGTTTCTTGAAGAAGGAATTTTTCATAAATGTTAAGTGGGAGGACAATAGAACTTTGATAAGGTTAACGAACCTTAGCTATATGTGATGAGTTGCAGCACCGGAAAATGTTAGGAGGCTGCCATAATGCTCATAGCTTATGTGCCTCAAAGGTTGTGGTCACGGAGATCTAAGTTCTTATTGAACCAAGTCGGTCGGATAAACAATCAAATACTAAGATTTGAGAGTAAATCATCATTGTTTGACAATGATTAACCGACTATATGCAAAGAAGCGATGATGGGCCCTCGTCAAATGGCTTGAAGCCATAAAATCCGTGATAGTTCCATATACGAAATCAAGTTTTGAACTTGGAAGACCCTCCGGAAGGTGTAAAACCTATCGGTCGATTTGGATCTATAAAGAAATGCATGGATGTATCACATCTATGAAATATTCGACATGTCGAAAGTATTTTATGACAATGTTCAAAGAGTTGACTATGACAAGATTTGATCTTTCATAGCGATATTTAGTCTGAACGGATTAAAGTAGCAACCACTACATATAATTTGGTATATGGTAGATGAATAAACAAAACAAAGTTCTTCTAATAGAATGGTTACCTAGGACGTGTACATGACACGGTCCAAAGGGTTTTGTTAAATTCAAAGGATGCTAAAAGGGCATGCAAACTTCAATGGTTGAAGTAAGCATCGCGGAGTTGGAATATTCACCATGATGAAAAGGAGTTTTTCATCAGGAGACGATGAAGATGCTTGCATTTGCAAGAAATTAAGTGGGAGCGATGAGACATATTTCTAATACATTATGTGAAGGACATCTTGTTGATTAGAAATGATGTATCTTTTATTGACAAAGGTTAAGAATTTCATTTTGATGAAAGACTTAGGCAAAACCCGAATATCTAGCATGAATGTCTATAGTGGATAGACTGTAACGCTAATATGTTTATGCCAAACGTACATATATGAGATATTGAAGGAGTTCAATATAGAAACGACAAGAAACAGTTCTTGTTGCATGGAAAGGAATTGTATCAAGATTCAAGTGTATCGACACTTGATAAGTGAAACAAGATTCAAGTGTTTTGACACTTGATGAGTGAAACCACGAGAATGTTTTGATCAATCATACCATGATATGTACACATCCAGATATGTCCTATGCTCTAAGTGTTATGAGCATATACCAGAATGAACCATAAAATGATCATTGGACGATAGTGAAGATATTCTTATGATCTTTTGGAAGAACTAAGAATATATTTGTGTAGAGGTGACAAACAATTACAAATAGTTCATTGTAAAGCGTTACATTGATACTAGTTTTGTCACAAGATACAAATTAAGTTTATCTCAATTTTAACTATGGGTGGCACAATGTAATGGAAAGGAGATTCCATGATGTATTTGGAAGAGTTCCAAAATTAAGACATTGTGACGAATACTACAACAAAAGGCTAAGTATATGACTGCTATAGTAGCAAAGAAGGAGGAATTTGTGTCAAGTAGTTTGTTATCAAACTAAGGTGTGGTTCATAGCGGCTAACACTAAAGATATATTGTATGACAATATTATCGATGTTTTAACCCCAAGGAACTAAAGGTCTCACCAAAAGACCAAATTTATACAATGCCATCTCATTGGAGAATGAGTGATGCGTGGAGACGCAAAGACATGCAAATACACGGACCTGGCGCCGATCCAGAGATTATGTTAACCACTTGCAATTGTGTATATGGAACACGGAAAGCCATAGGTGTTCAATACGCAGAGTTTTCAAACTAGATTATTGTCTCTAGTGCAAGTGGAGATCAAGGAATATGCCCGAGAGGCAATAATAAAGTGGTTATTATCGTATTCCTTGTTTATGATAAATGTTTATTTTACATGCTATAATTGTATTAATACGGAAACGTTAATACATGTGTGTTTCATAAACAAAAGAAAGTTACTAGTTATGCCTCTCTTAAAAACTAGCTCGTTGATTAACAAGATGATCATAGGTTTCGATCATGGACATTGGATGTTGTTAATAACGAGGTCACAACATTAGTGTAATGGTGTGATGAACATTCATCCAAGTATAGCATTACGATCAAAGTCATTGAGTTTATATTGCTATAACATCTTACGAAGTGATCCTAATCCTTAGACCATGAGATCATGTCAATCACTAACACCGAAGAGTTTCTTGATAACATCAAACGTCACACCGTAATGGGGTGATTATAAAGATGGATTGAACTACTAAAGTGTTATGTTGAGGCCCATGGATCGAGAGTGGAATTTGTTCATCCCGATGACGGATAGATATACTCTGGGCCCTCTCGGTGATATCACATTGATTAGCTTGCAAGCAAGTGATTTGATCACTAGAATGTTATATCACGGGAACGAGAAAAGAGTGCATGTCGATGTGAGATCAAACTAGGTATGGAGATACCGATCGAATCTCGTACATGTAATATACCGCTGAAACAAAAGGATTAAGATACTAGCGTAAAAGGTTCCGATCACAAGAAAGTCATCGTTGAATGTGTGGGAGTGTGATGGGTCTCGGATCCCGCTCGATTATTGATCCGAGAGGGTCTCGATCATGTCCACATTATTCATGAACCGTAGGGTGACACACTTAAGAGACAACATCCAATTGGAGCAAAAGTTTCATGCCGAAAGAAAAGAAAGCGAGGAATTTATTTCACTAGACACCAAACTGCTTTCGTTGAAATTGAAACTGGTTCTGCATGTGAAATGGAATACTAGCAAGGGTTTTATGTGAATGTTTGGTAATTAAAGTAATTAACAAAATTCTGAATAAATAAATAAAAGAGTTTTATTTAAATGAGAGCTTGCATTAAATTTGGTGGAAATTTAATGCATGTGAGTGGATTTTGAGTGGAGGCTTTTTAATGGGAGTGAGGCTTTTCATTTTGAGTGGGAGCTCCACCCACATGAATGTGGAAGAGGTGGGGCAGCCCCATGGCTGGGCCATGCCCCTTGGGTGCCCTCTCCCTATAAAAGGCCCCTCTCTCCTCTCACAACACACCTCCTCGTGAAGGATCTCTCCCCTCTAGAATTTATTCCCCATGGTCTCGGACTAGCGAGATACATGTTCCCGTGGCTATTCGGCAAGAAAGAGTTGTGCTTCCGCTGCATCGCTGAGCGAGGAGGCGGAGGTTGCTCGGTGCCTCGAGCGTGTGTGCGAGCACGGATGCGTCTGCTTTTGCGGCGCTAGGACTTCCTCTCGATCTTGAGATCGGCAAGAGATCGTCTACATCAACCACGAGTTTGGACTCGTTAAGCTTTGTCGGTCTTCAAGGGTATGTTCTCTACGGATATACATCCGCCCGTTGTTTGTATCTAGTAGATAGATCTTGGTACATAGTTGTTCCCATCGTAGGAAAATTTTTGTTTTCTATGCTGCGAACCCTACAGTCCTCCGGTCTCCCTGTCGCTGATCTTGTCGTTTCGATGTCGGGGGCTTGGAAACCGTGGAGAAGGCCTTGTCGTCCTACACCGTCGGCCTTGGGTTTCCGAGGCGGAGATCTTAAGGTGGTTCGTCGCGCGCCACCGGTTGGTACGGTCTTCGGTCTCCAGGAAGGTCTTGGTGTGGCCTTCGAATCCCCGGGATCGGCTTCGGGGTTCCTGCCACGGAAGACGATCTTGTTGTTCCAGCTTCGAGAAGAACTTGGCGTGCCGTGTAAACTTCGGGTCTCGGCCCTCGGTACGGTTGTTCTTGGCATCTGCGAGGAGGGAGGCGCAGGACTTGCTAGCACCGAGCAGAGAGGAGGGCCTCGACGAGGCGCTTGCGGCCACCGGCAACGAGGACACGCAGAGGCGGAGGCGGGGGCACAGAGGGCCTGCTCGGGAGAGAGGAGGACGCACGACGAGGTCCGACGAGGCTCAGCTCGAGCGGGCGACCTGCGGCAGCCGGGAGGAGCTCTCCGGCGAGACTAGAAGCGGAGAGGCGTGAGCAGGCTCGGCTGGCGGGCCTTGGCAGGGCGGCTGACTGCCGCGGCGGTCGTCAGCGTCCATGGCGGCGTGGCGGAGGGACGCAGTGCGGCTCCGCGAAGGAAACGAAGCGCGGGAGGAGGCGCCTCGGGACGGGCGACGCGGGTCACGGAGGAGCTCGAGGGGGCCCGGCGAGGGAGCGGAGGCAGGGCGCGCGGCTCGGGTCGGAGGCGCCATGGGAGGTCGACGAAGCGTGAGGCGGAGCGAGGTTGAGAGGATGGAGGCGAGCCGCGTGGCGGCGGGAGGGCGACAGTGGATGCGAGGCGCGAGGGCGAACGGCGAGGCGGAGGAAGCTTGAGGCCGGTGGTGGCGTGGCGGCGAGGCGAGGCGGCGGTAGGCGGCTCCCTCTTTGGACGCGGGCGCCGCGGAGAAAGTCGGACCGACGGGCAATGACGGGTGGTGGCGAGGAGGGCGCCAGGGTGGAGCAGCCAGAGAGGAGGTTGGAGAAGGAAAGGAGGAAGAGGACAAAGCGGCGGCGTGGGACCTGGGCTGGGCCTGGAGGGAGAGGGAGTTTGGGACCCGAGGCAGTGGGGGAGAGGCTGGGGCAGGGTCTTGGCTGGCCGCGGGTGGCCAGAGGGTGGGGCCCAGTGATCGAGGAGGTTGGTCCGTGAGGGTAGATGGGCGCGTGGGTGTGGGCTGGTTGTGGGGAGTGGGTGAGAGAGAGGGGGTTTGGGGTGATGTGGCACTTTGTGGTTGGGTGGGAGGAGAGGAGAGGGTGAGGTGGCGCAAGGGGAGTGGTCGGGGTGAGGTGGCTGGGGAGAGAGGGTAAATTAACTGGTAGCTGTAGTATTTAGAGGGCTGATTTGGGGTGGACCGATTTAAAAACAGGGGTGGTCGTTCGGGTCTACTCGGCCCGTTCGACTGCCCCACTAAAACAACTCAAACATTTTATTTGTTTTAAACGGGCCGTATGCAACCCGATAGCGGCCAAAACAAAATATTCCGGGGACCCGGGCTTTGCGTTTGAATTGAGATGGGGTCGTTTGGAAAACAAATCGGGCTTTGTGAAAATATTTTTGACAAACAACATATGATGATGACGATGCAATGCACAAATTCAACGCGATTTTCTAGTAGTGGTTTTGCGGGATGCCACATGTAGTAAGATAGATATCATCTCTGAATAGCTAGATCGGTTGATCCGCTTCTAGACAATCTAATACTGAATATAGTAATAAGATATATCATATTTGACGTACACTTGTCTCAGCGGTCTTATGTATACACATGGCACAACCACATATGACGTAATGCTCACAAAGGTCAAGGACGAGAGAAGAGAAGTGGGTCATCCAAATGCCAGATTGAATAAATTTCAAGCAAATATGAAGAAATCACGATTTTTTAATCAAATCCTCTAGTAGTCACTTTTACACAGAGCTTGTAGCTAGAACCGTGGTGTGATCCAGATTGGAGCCGGTATATGTAGCCAAGAATGCACGTTTGGCCATGCATCAGTAAGTTTCTGCATACTCCTCTTCTTCATGTTCCAGATACGAAGATCTTTTCGCAACTGCGAGCCGGTCAGGCAAGAGTCATCGGTGAGGTAGACACAGTTTTGTTCTAGCGGCGACAAGTCTTTGGCGGAAGACACACCGTTGCATTTAACCCAACGAATAACGCGTGGCCCCCAATGTCCCTAAGCTCCACCAGCTTTTTCCTGTCAATGTCAACCTTGAAGACTATGACCTCAGTCGTGTTGACCCAGTCATGATCATCATGAATGTCCTCTTCTTCATCTCTCATGCAGTAGTCTTCCTTATTATAGTTACTTTCTAGAATGGGCTCGTCGCTGCCATATTCGGCCGGCAAACTCTATTCAATCTTTGAGCGCAAGTCTTTGGACATCCTGGCGAGTCAAGTGGTTCTTGAGTGGTATATCTTTCTGAGCTCCCATCCTCCACACTTGCAGAAGTTCACCGACGCGTGAATGCGAGGTACCGCCGTGCAATCCCCCTTCTTGTCACGTGATCCATGATGGTGGCCGTGGATGGCGTAGGCCCGCTGAGGTCCAAAGTATAGATGGAACCCTTAGAATGTAGAATGTAGAACAAGCCGTCCTTGTGGTTATAAAGAACGTCGTCGATGTAACGTATATCCTTGGGGAGCAGTGTCCACCTCTTGTCGCCCGGCCTGGCGAATGAGACCATGAAGTCTGGCAAGTGCACGATCACGACGGTCACCTTGGCGGCGGCGGCGGAGGAGGAGGAGGAGGAGACGGCCGCCCGGACATACTCTGAATGGCGTGCCCAGTAGACCTGCCTCGTCGGAATTCCGTTCTCGATGCTAGGCTCGTAGACGCGCTTGCCTTCATCGTCGTAGAAGTTCTCGTCGCGGCACATGATCGTTTTGAGCGGCGGGAGCAAGGCCTGGACGCCGGTAATGGGGTTAAAGAGGTAGGGGTCGCCGGCCTCGTTGGCGGCGAACACCCAGCCGTTGCACGAGAAGACGAAGCCCCTCTTGTCGTGCGGGCCGCCTGGGAAGAAGGGGACGCGGAAGGTGGTGTCGGTGGAAGGGCAGTAGAGGGCGGCGTCGCTGGGCCCGTACTCGTGGCACGCGTAGCAGGCAGGGCGCTCGCTTGAGCGCGAGGATGCCGGGGCGGACGGTGCTGCAGGCGTCGCGCCAGGACGAACAGACGGCACTGCAGCGGTCGCGGCTTCTGATGTCCAGCGCCGCCACGACGGTGAGCAGGAGGTCGTCCGGAAGGCTGGACCAGTCGACGGCTGCTGCCGCATCTTGTTGAGCCATGAACCACCGGCGGGCGTAGTTCTTGGCCGCCATGATAACTGAGTAGACGGCGGCGGCGGAGGACAAAGCTGCGCCCATAATGTTTGTGTATACTTGCGTCTTGATCGAACTTGCGGTGCGCTGATCGATCGGTGGTTGTGTTTGCGATGGAGACGGTGCACGGCTAGGTAGTAATATAAGGTGAACCAGCACGCGCAGACATCCACTCCGAGTCGAGAAAGGTACCAGCAAAAGCCCGACTCGGAGAAAGGTATGCAATTCTGATACTATAGAGCTACGTTGATGACGATGCGGCCGGGCTTTAATTTGGGTAGTTTTCCGTACGCGCCCGCGTATAGAACTTCCTAGAACTCCATGTTTCCCGGGCGATTAATGGAGGATGAGATGATCAAATAAAAACCTGGCGGCGGCTAAAGATTCGTTGCACGATTTCAATCTGCAATCAAGTCTAGTGAAAGGAACATGCTAGCAATTAATCTTGATTAGGAGTTTCGCATGATTCTTTGCACGTGTTATGGTTGGCTTGCATGCCAAACCGACTCAGGTTATAAGTCGTGTTAGTATGTTAGCTCTGTCCGGCCGTGTCGTACAAAGTTACCTAGTTTAATTAGTTTGATTAGGGTATTAGTGTGCCGTGTGTTGTACATGAGTTTTTTTTTTGCCGGAGGGTTTGAGAAAAGAAATAAAGAACAACAAAGGACTACACAGTACGAGTCTTTGGCAAAAATATTTCCATGTGCGTGTGTTCGCCAATTTTTATGTGATCCTGGGCAAAGTCCAACAAAACAGTTGACTCGCATGGAAAAGTTAGTTTGGACCGGTCGATCAAGGCTTTCATGCACGTGTCTAGGTAAAATCAGTGTAACAGTCCTACCTAGATCCACAAGAGCAATCAATAGCAGATACGCGGTATCAACTCCAATTCCCCTAGTGACTCACCAAGTACTCAGAAATTGTTCGAGCGCATCCCAGATAGCGTCTACGACACACACGTCTCCCTAGTTAACTCTCTAGACACTCAGAGCATCTTCACCCACGTTTCTAAGACAGCGTTCCCAAGAAGTCTTTTTATTCGGACGGCGATTTTCGTTCAGTCGTATTTCCATGACACGGATTTGGTCCGAATTTGAAATTTGCGTGTTTGGGGCAACTTCCACTGCTCTGCATGATTGGTGGAGTGGAGCTGTTCCAAGCATACCCTGGGAAACGTACCAAATATAGCCTAGGCTCATTTTGATAGCTTGGTTTTAGTTAAAATGAAGTATCTCGAAACCATGGTATGTCGATGCCCGATAATATTATATTGCACTTCCTTTCATAAAACTATGGTGTTTGAAAAAAGAGAGGTCTAGGCCTCTTTCTTTTAATACTATGAAAATAACGGCATTTCTTGGGCTTTAGGCCGAGGAGGATTTGGGTCGGGCTGTCTATATGATTTTTTTTTGGTGTGGTGCCGATTTGCATCGCTGGTACGAATTATATACATGGTTATGTAGATAAAACTGAGAGTAATTTGGATCGGAGGAAGTAGTATACTTTCGGCCAATAATATAAAAATTGGGTACATGAAAATAAAGTTTTTTCATTTATTTGGGGTGCCACAAAACAGCTCCAGAAATAAGTCACCTCACTTGTAACCATAATAACACTGTAATATATTTTTATCCCCAAAAATGTAGAGTAGCTAAAATTTTGGTCGGACCCAAATCGGTGCTGGTATATCTAGCCAAGAATGGAGGTTAGGCCACGCATCACCAAGTTTCTGCATGCTCCCCTTGTTGATGTTCCATATACCAAGATCTTTCCGTAACATCGGGCTGTACTCACAGTCGTCCGTTAGGTAGGCGCAGTTGGGTTGGAACCCTGATAAGTCTTTGGTCGGAAGGCACAACGAGTCATTGAAGCCAAGAAAGAGCGTCACTACAGGACGCTGCCAGCACGCCGAGGGCAAAAGCCGTCGGCTAATGCCTCGGCGTATGTACGCCGACGGCTGCCCTCGGCGTAGCCTCCTGCAAAGGGCTCCTCGGAGACATAGAGGCCGTCGGCGTGTTACGCCGAGGCAATGCCGTCGGCGTGGCCCGTCGGCATAGCTTGTCGACAGGTTGCAAAATATTTTTAAAAAAATTAAATTTTTATTTTATTTTTTCTCAATTTTGAATCTTTGAATTGTTTGACTCGTTGATCTCTCACTTGAACATTTTAACACTAATTACACTTAATATTTAATTAAATTGCAGTTTTGGTCAAACTTCCGAAGGTCACCCATCCTAATACTACTCAAAGACGCTTAACTTCCTCGTTCCTTGAATCTGTTTCATAAGTAATTCATACATTGTTGTCAATACTATGATATCAATCCTATTAACCCTTATATCAACATGTCACATGTTTGTATTTTTGAAATTACAAATAATTATTTAAATAAACATTAATGAATAAGTAAAATATTATTGAATTCAAATAAAAACATAATAATTTTACTTTTTGTATTTTCTATTTAATATGGAATAATTAATATCTTTAAATCTATAAATCAATTTAACAAATAATATGTCTAAATTGATCAGAAAAATGAGAGGAATCCAAATATGATATCCTTATCAACTAATCACAAACCCTCCATTTTGAATTATCTATTTGGTGGTTGCTTTAGAAAATTCACTTTTTAGCTTTGGATAATGAAAATGCCTTTTGGTGCGATGAAAAGGAAAACTTGCATTGAATCTTTGATAAAATAACATATTGTGAACCTAAAATGATTTTGTAAAAAACATGAGCATCGTATCATGTACATGTAGTTCATATTCGACCTTCCCGATTCGGCAGAATTTATCTTCACCAAAGATGGATGGAAAGGTTTCGGAACCCCCTGTTGGGACATTGTCCATATAAGGTGGTATAGTATTTTAGTAAAATATGGTGGTAGCATTTTGAATTAGCCATTTGGTGGTTGCTTCACAAAATCGTCCATTTTTTATGCTCGGAAAATGGGAAATGGCTTTTTGGTACGACGAAAAGGAAAAATTCCTCCTGCAATATTGTTCGCCATCCCATGATGCATGTGTATGCACAATATGAGCACATTATCACAAACTATGCCTTGATTCTAGCCATAACATTGGTCATTTGACCCGAAAGCCAAGAAACCTCGAATAAGATAGGTCATTTTGTGAAGGTTTTTTTTGACACATAATCAATATATCAAGTTTAATATTTTTACTTATAACTATGTCATATAATATGACACGCCGAAGGTTTTGCATTGTTTGATCGTTTTGAATTTTTTATGCCCGTTTTAAACTATCGTCAAACTTTGTTTAACGGGCATGAAGATTCTTAGCTCGGCCGAGCCTCGCTAAACTTGCATTGGATCTTTGATAAAATAGCATATTGTGAACCTAAAATGATTTTGTAAAAAATGAGCATCGGATCATGTACCATAGTTCATATTCGACCTTCTGCCGATTCGGCGAATTTATCTTTCACCGAGGTGGACGGAAAGGTTTCAATTCCCTGTTGGGACATTGTCTATATAAGTTGGTATAGTATTTTGTAAAATGTGGTGGTAGCATTTTGAATTAGCCATTTGATGGTTGCTTCACAAAATTGTCCGCTTTTTATGCTCGAAAATGGAAATGGCTTTTGGTACGATTTAAAAGGAAAACTTCCTCCTGCAACATTGTTCGCCATCCCATGATGCATGTGTATGCACAATATGAGCACATTATCACAAACTATGCCTTGATTCTAGCCATAACATTGGTCATTTGACCCGTAAGCCAAGAAACCTCGAACGAGATAGGTCATTTTGTGAAGGTTTTTTTGACACATAATCAATATATCAAGTTTAATATTTTTACTTATAACTATATCACATAATATAACACCACGCGAAGGTTTCGCATTGTTTCGATCATTTTTGAAATTTTTATGCCCGTTTTAAACTATCGTCATACTTTGTCGAACGACGGGCATGAAGATTCTTAGCTCGGGGCCGAGCCTCGCTAAACTTGCATTGGATCTTTGATAAAATAGCATATTTTGAACCTAAAAATGATTTTTGTAAAAAAACATGAGCATCGGATCATGTACCGTAGTTCATATTCGACCCACTTCCCACCGATTAATGAGAATTTGTCTTTTCACCAGAGGTGGACGGAAAGGTTTCAGATTCCCCTGTTGGGACATTGTATATATAAGGTGGTATAGTATTTTTGTAAAATGTGGTGGTACCATTTTGAATTAGCCATTTGGTGGTTGCTTCACAAAATCGTCTATTTTTTGTGCTCGGAAAATGGGAAATGGCTTTTTGGTGCGACGAAAAGGAAAACTTCCTCCTGCAACATTGTTCTCCATCCCATGATGCATGTGTATGCATAATATGGGCACATTATCATAAACTATGCCTTGATTCTAGCCATAACATTGGTCATTTGACCCGAAAGCCAAGAAACCTCGAATGAGATAGGTCATTTTGTGAAGGTTTCTTTGAGACATAATCAATATACTAAGTTTGATATTTTTCCTTCTAACTATGTCACATAATATAACACCACGCGAAGGTTTCGCATTGTTTCGATCATTTTTGAATTTTTTATGCCCGTTTTAAACTATATATAATGTTTTATGTTTTACTTAATTTTTATTTACAAATGTGTAATATTTGAGTGTAGATAGATAGGTCTTATTTTTCTGAAAATTTTTATATATTATTTGTATTTTTCGAATTAGAATGATTTAGTTATGATTTTTCAAAGTTTAATGAGATAAAATAAAAAATAGCTACGCCGAGGCAGCCGTCGGGCGATGTTACGCCGAGGGCAGCCGTCGTAGCATAGGATATGCCGAGGGCAATTCGCCGACGGCTGCTTGCGAGCTGGCCTAGACGATGGCTACGCCGACGGCCGATGTTTGGCCGTCGGCGTGGCTACCGCCGCATAGCTTCCCATTCAAAAGGTGTTCTCCGATGTCCCTTATCTCCAACAACTTTTGCATCTCTATGTCAACCTTGAAGACAAGGAGCATGGGGTGTTGACCTCGCAGTCAAGTAGTTGTTCCACTTGAATGTCTTGGTCACCGGTGACAACCTTCGTGCTCCTGGTTGGCGAAATCTATGCAACCCTCGCACACTGTCCATGATGCATTGGTAAGTGAATCTATCCTTGAGTGGAGTCTCTATGAGATCCCACATCCTCCACACTGCAGGAGTTCGCCCGATGGCGCCGGTCACGAGATACATGGCTGGGGCAATGCACGTCTGTAACATGATCCAAGATCATGATCACTGTTGGTGATGGAGAAGGCAGAAAGATCTAAGGTAGAGACCGAGCCATTATAATGTAGGATGTAGAACAAGCCATCCCTATCGTTGTAAAGAACATCGCTCACGCATGATTTAATGGCGTGCAGCGGCGTCACTCCGTCGCCGGCGGCGAACGAGAGCTTCCACAGCGGCATGTGCACGATCAAAACAGTGCACGCGGTCACCTCGGCGGGGGACATGGCGACCGCATACGTCATGCCGTGCCACCAGGTGATCTGGGACCTCGAGGCTCCGTTCTCCGTGTCAACCTCCTTGACGTGCTTGCCGTCGTCATCGAAGAAGCCACCATCGCGGTTCATGATCGTTTTGAGCGGTGGGAGCGCGGCCTGGACGCCCGTCATAGGATTGAAGATATACGGGTGGCCTACCTCGTCGGCGGCGAACACCCAGCCGTGGCACGAGAAGCCCGCTTCTCGTGGAGGGCCCCGGAAGGGACCCGGCCGGAACGTGGAGCCGGCGGAGGGGCAGTAGAGAGCGCCGTCGCTGTGCCCGATCTCGTCGCACGCGTAGAGCAGACACGGGGCTTGCTCCAGTGCGGAGAGGTGGAAGGTGTTGCGGGCACAGAAAGATTTATATATGCAAGTATTGTACTGGCTCGCTATACTTGCAGGTGCAACGTGAGAAGAAAGGGCTAGCTCTTCAATGACCCGGAGCGAGCGAGGAGTCCGTACGTGCATTGCATGCATGGACGATCGATGCGAGGAGTTCGTTTCCACTGCTTGGACGATCGGCGAAAGAGAGTCGGCACCGGCCCCGTGACGTCCAGGCTTGCTCCCTCGCTCGCCTACTTTTTCTGTTCCTCCCTCCAGCGCCAATTCAATTCCGCGGATGGATGGTTTTGATCGCCTAGCTCGCATCACGACTCAAAACTCAGACTCAACATTTAACACTAATAATAGTGTAATATCAAATCTACATAAACACAACAACAACCTCTCGGACACATTAATTTTAACAGTTCAACACAAATATGGCAACCAACAAAAATACTCAGTGGTTGGTTATTTACACATAAACCATCAGCAGCACCCCCAACGGACCCAGAAGCCTGTGTCCGTGCTCGTGCTCTCGCTACAGCCAGCAAAAACCATCACCTGCACACCAGACAACTATTATTATTGCTGCCATGACCGCCTCCACTTGTTCGTCCTGCTAATAGAATGCACACGATTAGTCCCAGCAATAATCACACATGTTCAAAGCCAGCATGCTGACAAAAAAAAATCCATTCTTTCATTACAGCCACGAAACAACAGAATATGCATGTAGAGGAACCAAAATCGGAATCTGGTCGCCAAAAGAAAGATTTAGCACTTATTAGTGTCATCACCAAGGCCTACTTATACAGCAACCATAAACTGAAACTAAACCAGTACAGCATCGGCTAAATCACACTTCAGCCACCGGCAAGATCATGTCGCAGAGCACGTAGAGGAGAACACAGTACAGCAAGATACCAATTGAACTGGGGAAATAGGAATGCCTACTTTACACGTGCAGATACTAATGGATTAATAATCATGTAAGATTAACAAGTCACTGTTACACAACATATACACACAGCCAGGATTCATCTTACGGCACGGTGAACTCGCCACAACGGCCACCCCAAAACGGCAACATGCAGAATTCATCTTAGGCTAAGAGCAAAAAAAAGCAAAAAACTTTGGAGATCTACTCCAGAGTCCGGACCAGCTACGGCATGCTGACAGAAAAACAACAAAATACTAGAGAAGCAATAACCACGAATATGTTATGCTGATTATATTGGAGAAGCCAAACAAATTGCAGCCAAAATTTTACAGCCACGGAATGACGGAAACAACAAAATAGGTGAAGGAATTAAGGTTGCTCACCAAAATCGAAATCTCATCACCAAAGAAAGAATTAGCTAGAACAGCACTTATTAGTGCCATGACCAAGGCCTACTTATACAAAAAACATAAACTGAAACTAAACCAGCACAGCATCAGCTCAACGGCTAGATCACACTTCAGCCACCGGCTAGATTAACTTCACTAAATAAACATGCAACCAATCTTTTCATCAACATGAACGATACTGGCAGTACGAAAAGGTGATATATTTGAAGCAGTTTTGTGTCTATTTAAAAGCAATACAAGATCAGGTCAACAATATTATACTTGTCGCTGCTGTAATAATATGGGAAAAAAGTATAATTGTGGATATGATCAACTACTCCACACCAAACATGGTGCCATGGTTAACCAATGGTTGAGACTGCAACATAAGGTCTGCATGATCAACTGGATGTTCTAATTCAGAGAACTAATGAACACATGACACAGAAAAACAATAGAACCAGACCAAGAAATAAACGAGGGATTCACCTTCCTATGGCAGAACAACACTCGATGAAGACATGCAGCAGCAGCAGCAGCAACAGCAGGTTTGGCCATCGCCTAGGTCAGGGCAGGCGTACTAGCACGCCTCTTCGCTCTTGGTCCAGGCAGCCGGAAGGCCCGAGCAGCAGCGCTTGTGGTGTGGTCACCACGCACTGGCGAGCAGCGCAGCTCATCAAAGCTCGATCTATCTGTCCCACACAACAAATGACACATGCAACAAGTGTGAGATGCATTTGTCTTTGAATTATAACTAGTATCTACAAATCGCAGCAACAAGTAGAGCTCATCAAACTGATATTTTTGAATTGATGCTCTGGTATATTGACAGTCTGGATGTTTGACTACGAGAATTTTAATGCAGAAAAAATAAACACTTCAAATCATTGCATGTTCCTAAGTTAAAAAGTATCACTTTAGCATGCTAGTTGGACTATATGCATATTGTTTACAGATCCGACATTTCAAAGCAGAACAACATCTTTATCTATCTAATCACCTGGAATGCTGAAAAAGTTGAGCAAAATGTCAAAAATGGAACAGATAGGGGCGTATACATTTGTCCAACCAACTCCAGTGCAGAATGTAATCCATGTGATGACTCGTAATAATTCAGTTACTCATCCACAGTGACAAAGGACTACAACCGTTGAGAAATTAGAGGCCAAGAAATCTGAGCAACAGGCCAAACAGAACCAACTGATGCAACCCAGGATACAACCAATAAACATATATATCAAGTCTATAACTAAAGCCACTCGTTATTCTTGTGCTTAGTGTCATCCAGAAAGTAAAAATGATTTTTTTGCCATCAACATGGACATGATTCCGTTCTTGATAATAACCAGAACTTAATTTGCTCCAAAAATAAGCTGCAGAAATAGACTTCAGTACATAAACATGCAATCAATCATTTCGTGGATATGAATGATACTAGCAGTACGAAAAGGTGATATACTGGAAGCATTTTAGTGTCTATTAAAAAGTAATACAAGATCAGGTCAACAATATTATGCTTGTCGCTGCTGTAATAATATGGAAAAAAAATATAATTGTGGATATGATCAACTACTCCAAACCAATTAACCAAACATGGTGCAATGGTGAACCAATGGTTGAGACTGCAACATAAGGTCTGAATGACCAACTGGATGTTGTAATTCAGAGAACTAATGAACACACGACATGCAGCAGCAGCAGGTTTGGTCGACGGCTAGGTCAGGGAAGGTCTACTAGCATGCCTCTTGGCTCTTGGTACAGGCAGCGGGAAGGCCCGAGCAGCAGAGCTTGTGGGGTGGTCGCCACCAGCTGGCGAGCAGTGCAGCTCATCACGCTCGATCTCTCTGTTCCATACAACAAATGAGTGACACATGCAACAGTGTGAGATGCATTGGTCTCTGAATTATAACTAGTATCTACAAATCGTAGCATGAAGTACAACGCACCAAACTGATATTTTTGAATTGATGCTCTGGTATATTAACAGTCTGGATGTTTGACTAGGATAATTTCAATGCAGAAAAGATAAACACTTCAAATCATTGCATGTTCCTAAGTTAAAAAGTATCACTTTAGCATGCTAGTTGGACTATATGCATATAGTTTGCATATCCGACATTTCAATGCAGAACAACATCTTTATCTATCTAATCACCTGGAATGCATCAAAAGTTGAGCAAAATATCAAAAAATGGAACAGATAGGGATATATACATTTCTCCAACCAACTCCAGTGCAGAATGCAATCCATGTGATGACTTGTAATAATTCAGTTACTCATCCACAGTGACAAAGGACTACAACCGTGGAGAAACTAGAGGGCAAGAAATCTGAGCAACAGGCCAAACAGAACCAACTGATGCAACCCGAGCTACTGTCCAACCTGAATGTACTGATTTAAAGAAATTCATGCAACCTGAACTACTAATTTACACATAATCCATGTGATGATTCGTAGTAAATAGATTACTGATTCACAGCCACAAAGGACTACAACCGTGAGAATATAGACAATCTGAGCTACGGGCCAAAAAGAACCAATTGAAGCAACCAGAACTACTGTCCAACCTGAACCAATTCATGAAATCCTGCAGTAAATCTATAACGCATTATCAATCAACAAGCTGCAGCTACGAGGATCCACCCGTAACACGGTAACAGAGGGGCAAGATCGAATTTTTTTTAATACTCGGGTAGATTGGTATGTCTAGGGTGAGGGAGAAGATGAGATGTCTCACCGGCAGAGCGGCGGCGGCTGGCGCGGCCTTTTTTTTCCGGCGAGCATCGTCGGAGGAGACCGCCAGGCCTTGATCCCGGCGAGGACGGACCCGAGGCTATTGCGCCGGCCTGCTTCAGCGTACCGTACTAGCGGAGGAGTACGCGGGGAAGGAGGGCGCCATGTCTGCGCCGGATCTCGCGGCCACCGTCGCCCCCACGTCGTCGTGCACCTACCTCCGTCGGCCATGCGGGCGAAGCGGTCAGGCGAGATCGACGGAGCTCCGCGCATCGGCAACCGATGCACGCGGGCACCGGCGAGCAAGCCCGTCGCGCCGCCATGGTTCAGTGGCTCCGGCGCCGGCTGTCTCGTCGCGGGAGTGGATAGAGCGGGGAGGGGAGAGGAAAAAATGCGGCTAGTGTTAGGGCTCCGGCAGTTTTTTTGTCCCGGTTAGAATCAACAGGAACCGTCGATCTCCATCGGACGATGGCAAACGCGCTGGCAACAAAACGGGCTGTCGGGCAGGATATCGGCCTAATTATTCTACGGGCTGGCGCCCATGTAGTTTCTCCCAGTGATCCTTTTTATAAAGAAATCAGCGGCCCATTTATATATATAAAAAAAAGCAGTATCTTCCGGTACTTGAACACAAAGACTAGTGCGACTGCATGGTTTACGTCCACGTTCGGCGGGAAGAGTCTCTCCCGTGCACCTTAGATTTCATGTATGCATAGCTCACCCACGACCACGAAGAGCTATCAAGTCGATGCATGCACTACATTTTTTCTCTAATTCTATTTCATTTCTTACGATAGATGCATGCACATATGAACCGGTAAATTGACTCGTGGCATGAAATCACGCCGGACAAACCTACGACTTTGAACTCATGCACCTCTCGACAGTCTACGGCGACTCCATGTGGTGGGGCTCGAAAAACGATAAGCCTTATTACCGCAATACGTCGACGCTACCATCGAATATGATAGCTAGCGTTACTAACCTAATAATTGACATTAAGGGTAAGATGTTAAGTTGCATCTCTCCAAAATCCCATCTCATCTAGTTCATTTGTTAAATTCTAGATAAAAAATTTGCTCAAATTTTGAACTAGATTTTAGCAATGAACTAGAGGTGAGACTTTGGTGGGATCCCACTTAACACCCTAATCAAGGGTCATTCGGGTTAGGTCAAGGATTCCTAGCCCACCGTCAGACATGTGGGAACTCCCGTGTCGTTACTTACAACATACCCGAGAACATGTATGGACAGGTTGCTTGTCATCTTCTTCAAGTGATCCCTCGCTAGTGCCACAATAACCACAATGACCATCTCCCTACATCTGTCGGGGTTTCCTAATGTCCACCTCGTCGCCCCACCCTGTCCACGTTACAATAGCATGACCACTACTGGTTTAGTACCACCTTGGCCATCCCCCTAAGACTTCATTGACGACATCACTATCCCCTTCCCGCATAGGCTCATCCGAGGGAACGCCGTGACCATAACAATGTGCTATAGACCCTGAAAATGGTGGGTCGGGCATGGGCTAGGAAAAAGTTGAGTCAATTATTAATTCCGGATCGGAGGGACTAGAGTTCGTACATATAGTAGATACTAGTAATTCTAATAGGCTAGATATCTTCAAATGGCAAGGTCATGGCACCGCACCACGGTGCTATTTATGTTCATCGATCAGACCGAGCTAGCAAACCTTTTATTTATTTTGTTGAGATGCATATATATATACGTATATGGATACGGTTGCATGAGTCCTTGTACGCCAATGGTCGATCCAGCGACACCACCTCGCATGGACTTGAAACTTGCCCTCCTAAATTCAACTAGAATTTAAACTAGTTACTCCAACAATAAATTGTACGTGGCTATTTTATCTTAGTCCAAATTTTTAAGGAGGTTCCATTTAAAAGTTGTGTATTAAATTTACGCTCTACCAACAACCGTATACCCATTTAGGACTCAATGGCAAAGACATAGGGTTTCCAACCAATGTATGGTACACGCTCTAGACATTAGGGTCTAGATCTAGGGGTTTAGGGTATGCATGTCTATGGTTTATGATATCCGAAGGAGGTACCACTTCAAAGTATTATCAAAGGTTTAGTGTCCAGGTATAGGGTTTATGGTCTATGGTCTAGGTCTATGTCCAGATTAGGGTCTAAGTACGTGAGTCTATAGTATATATCTAGCGACAGGGGAAAGTGTCTAGATCTAAGGTTTATTTCGAGTTTAGACCTGTACCCTTGATCACTAAACCCTAACTCTATATTTAAATTATATACCATGAACTCTAGTTGCACCCTAAAACCTAGATCAAACCCCCTGACTCGTGGTTTAGACCCTAAACCCTAGCTATTGGTCTAGGATTAATGTGGGAAAATAATGAGGAGGATAAAGTGTCAAGAGAAAAAAGAGCGGTAAAGAAAGATAAATCTTATTTGGAATGCATGCATTCTCCAGATAGATGGATACATGCATATCAATTAAATCTCAATAAGAGTTACATGGATTGGATTCAGTCAGACTCAAATGCTCTAGTAGTCTTCATTGTTGCCCCAAAACTATAGCACTCACACAAAGTAGTTGAGCACCATGAAGAGAGATATACGACTCCCAAGAACGCAAAAGGAGTGGCGGACCATATGACGACGTCACAATGTTCCAAGTGATGTTCTCCGATGATGATGTTGCGTCGAAAGAGGTGACCATTGTCTGTCTCCTCCACGTAGTGGCGTCACCGATTCTCTAGCATTTGGCAAGGTGCTACACTCATTGCTAACTGAGAACTTGGTGTGCGAGATTATTTTAATAGTTTTATAACATATAATATTGTATCGGGTGCATCTTTGGATTACCTAATATATATCAAGACAGGTGTTTGCCTCGTCATGCTCCGGCTCACGATCCAACAAGGCCTAATACGGTCAAACCATCATCCAACGCATCCCGTAAAGCTTTATTTCCTTTATTTTTCTTTTTGACGAAGATGGTACTAAAAGCCCTATAATGAATAAATTAAACATAGGAATAAATACCTAAGGGCAGGGGAAAGGGTCTAGATCTAAGGGCAGGGGAAAGGGTCTAGATCGAAGGTTTAGGATTTGGATTTAGACCCTGGATCACTAAACCTTAAACCAAAACACTATACTTAAATCCTAGACCATAAACTCTAGTTGCACCTTAAACCCTATACCTAAAACCTAGATCCGTACATCCAATCATGACACACAATAGACGCACAAACAACATCAGGTTCATCCTTGACTACATGCATGCTATCGAAGCTAGCTAGGAGGTGTTGTGTTCTCGTCTTCACACACATGAGTCTGCGAACATTCATATGCTCTTTCGAGGTGAATACACTTATTTCATTGCACAATCGGGTTGCTTCTTGGTATAGACATGTCCTTGGGGAGGGCTCGTCCGAGGCAAACACGGGGGGCATCATGCGATCTCAACAACCTAGCTCGGACCGTTGGAGGACTGGGTGGAGGGGAGCTGCACTGTCTTGAATGCATACGAGATGATGACCATGAATGACAGGGCAACCGGCGACATCGGGAACCGGCGTAGATGTAGGTGTTGGTGGAGATGACCACTCTCTACTCTTCGGTAAAGGCACCAGCGGTATTGACGACGTCTCTGATCGATGATCGCGACCACCTTTGGACGCCTCACTAGCACCATCGTGATGACTATGATGTGGGATCGTGACCGGTGGCATGAGCATGATCATCTGCATGCATTTTTATATTTTATATTAAATATTGGCTTTTATTTTTTATGTTTATATAATTGGTTTTCTACTGTTCAAAAGGAAACACAAATGCCCCAAAAAAGTAAACATCTTTGTTCCGGTAGATGGACTTTTTTGCAGAGAGAGTAAATGAACTAGTTGTGCACGTGCATGCATGGTCTCAACAATCGAATATTCATACGTGTACTAGTATGTACTCCCTCTGTCCGTAAATAAGTGTACTTCTAGCCTTGTCCTAAGTTAAACGTAGTAAAGTTTAACTAAATTTTTAGGGCAACGTATCGACATTTATGACACTAAATTGTTATCATTAAATTTATTCTTCAATCTAGTTTCATAATATGTTAATTTGATGTAATATATGTTCCTATATTTCTCTATAAAGTTGGTTAAATTTAATTATATTTGACTTAGACAAAAGCTAGATGTATACTTATTTGCGGACGGAGGAAGTAGCATCGGAGGACACGGATCATCGGTACATACTCTGAATAGAAAAGGAGGCCAGCGTATAGCTAGATTAAATTAAATTACCTCATTAATTAGGTATAATCAACCGACGCCTCGTATCTCGCGTGGGCTTGATTCGCGTTGCGTGGCTCGAGCTGAAACTAACTTAACGCGTCCGCAGTATGTGTCCAGCGAATGAGATGACAGGAACTCATATCCCGCGGATCACCGATCTGAAGCGTCCACGCTCAAACCATCCAACGTCCTGGAGAAGCCAATCGACACAGACCAGATGACCAGACCGCTGCCAAACCCCCGTTCGCTCGCTGGAACTCCGCCGCCTCCCTTCAGTGTCCTCTCTCTCACCTCCAGATCGATCCGCGCAGCCACCACCGGCGAGTCCGCCACCGCCTCGCCTCCCCTCCGCCGTCTCATCCGTCCAACCGGCGCCACTCAGGAGCCATGACGTCGCGGTGGGCTTGCTTGCCGGCGCGCCTATAGCGACGCGCGGCGCTCCGTTCGCCAGTCGGCGGCGCGCTCATGGCGTAGGGGCTGCTGGTAGGGCGATGCACGCTGGCGAGGGGGTGTCGGCCACCAGGACGCGACGGCGCCACTCGTGATCTTCTCCCCGGTCAGTTCCATCGCGGCCGTGCGGGTAGAGCTCTCCAGCGGCGCCATCGGCTGGGTTGAGGCCGCCATGCTGCGTTTCCACACCGCACCTTACCGCGGGATGTCGCCGTACGTCCAAGTATGTAAACCAAAACCCACTCCTAATCCTCTTCTTCTCCCTATTCAGTCAGACTGCAATATTGTTTTTGGCCGTGCCGCAAGTGGATCTAACTATTTGGGGACTATTTCTAGGGTTCGTATATAGGCAATGTGGAATTAATCTACGTGGCTGATGTTCACCTTCTCGTCAACATATTTATTACCTTGTGGACTCAAATCTTACGGATTTCCTCTTACATGTAGTGCACGTTGGAAGAACAGTTTCGTTCTAGACTTCCTCTCTGCTGATTGTAATCACAGTGCATTAATTGCATGAAAATAATTTTAACAAGTACATGTAAATGTTAGGAAGGGAATGTATTTTGCATGGTTGTGCTCCATCGTATGTATTTGATGAATGGTACTTTGACGATTTTGTAATGAAGCTGGATTTATGTAGCTGAAAATATACTGTAATATTGATCCTTTGTTTATAGCTTACAAATGAAAGTTAATGCATATCTTCTATTTAGGTTTGAAAATAAAATTGGGTAGATAGATCTTCAACAATGCGATCAGCTATCTGCTGCTTCTGATTCTTACATTTTGCTTGTGTTAGTGGGACTGAAGTTGTTGCTTTTAAGAGGCAAGAAGAGCTAATTCGTGAGGAGGAAGCAGCAGTACTAATAGAAAATGAGACGAAGGGAAAGTGCAATGGTGGTGTGAATGAAAAGGACAAGCACTCAAAGAAAAGGTACGTTAGTTTCTTGTGTGTGTTTCCGGTTAGTTTCATAGGTTGAATGTTGTATTTCCATTGGTATATAGAAATGCCACGGTTGGGACCAACTCTGTAGCAAACAACTATAGCTTCTGGAACAATTTTCCCACCCAAGAATTATCGAACTTTGTTTATTGAGCAATCTTGTTTTAACCTAATTTTGCTTTTGCGGTTTGTAAGATTGGCGCCTCGACTAACTGGGTTTTTTTGCAAAGGAAAAAACCAACGTAATAAGGGCATAAGCAGTATGAACTTTGCTGAAGAAGATGACTGCCTTCCCTCATCCAGTGTTACTGGCAGTTCAGATCGCAATAGTTCTGGCTATGGTATTGCTCCAAAATTGGACTTAGATATTGTTCTACTTGTGTTGAAAGATAGACTTCGCGACTTTTGGCCTTTCCTCATCTTTCATATTATAGCAAGTTTCGGCCATGATGGTTGTTTGCATTCTTAATTGGTTATTCATATATACCTCAGAATTCTGCTTCTCTGCTACATATGAAAGATGAAAACGTATCTGAAAAATGAAGTGGCCATTTACCATGGTCATAATCTTTTGTTGTGCCTGGAAAGTATAAGACACATATACCATTTTGGGTGCAATCTATTGCTTGGAAATTTCCAATTTTATGTAAACTATCCAAATAATGATATGCTCATGGCAAGGATAATTGCAACTTTTGTTCAATCTTTCCAACTCAAAATCTTGCCATGTGTAGTCTGTTAACATTGCTGCTTGTTTTGTGGTTCAGCTTTACTCGACTGTTTTTGTCAGGTTTTTGTATGGACTGGTTACTAGCAGCGTATGAGTATGCATTTGGTTGGGTAGATTTCATTATGTTTGAGTGCAGGTTTCGAGAGTGAGCATCATTGGTTTTCTTGTGTTCAGGTTGTTTCTATTTGGATGACTAATACTAGAGGCTAGAGTCATGTGCTTCCATTTCCATTGCGTTCGTAATTCTGGATCACTTGTATTTTCTTACATTTTCATGTGAGCTCATATTTTCCCCTTCCCCTTTCCCCAAAAAATGTTTCTTGGAGCCATTTTGTTTTGTTTTATCTAGAAAATACTAACTTTTAACTCTTAACCAAAAAAATGGATTTTATGTGATACCTCAATGCACTTACTGTTCCAAATTCTTCACCATTGTTCGATAGTAGATATGTGTTTATTATTTACCCTCCAGGATAGTGAAGAAAAAGAACATATCCTGTGATGTGTGAGCTGCATACTCCACAAGGATGGATTAGTACGAGTTGTTGGGACAAATTGGTAAAGGAGAATTTGACTCTCCTCTGCTGGTGAGGCACAAGGTGGAGAAGAAGTGAGTCTGAATAACATTTTCCCTTTCACTTACCTTCTAGGATCAGTTTTATTTCAGTCATTTTGAGTTAGTGCACGTGGTGCGCTTCCCTATCTTGTTTAATGTCAAAGATAGCATTGTTCACCCATGTATTTTTAGCCTAGATGATTTTGTGCGATCGATAGTATTGACAATTATCTCTTTTCTCGTATCTATAGGTTCTGCTTGGTTTGATGCAGTTTTCGAGGATGACATGGCCTGTCATCTCTATGCATGCTATCTAATCTACTCTTGCCACAACCGTGTGTGTGTTGTGTCATACATTCTTTATCATTACGACCTTCTGGACATGCCCCTGTGACTGATGCTCTTGTGGAGGATTTAGGGCATGCACTACTTTAGGAACTAACGATTTAGCATCTTATCAATGGTTCAGCGAACATGTTTTAGCTCTGTTTCTGATATTGGCTTCATACTAATTGTCTGATTATGTTAGTGTTACTATTGTAGTTAGATTTAATTTTATCCTTTATTTGGCTACTGGTTATGCTAGAATCCTGGACAGTTAGTGTTGCTAGGAGGAGCCTAGCTCTGATACCATGTTGGTTTTTGGGGACAATTTCTGGATGGGCTTGGTTGGTCCCTTGGACCTCCACACCCTCTTTTATATATAGCACAATCTAGCCTTACATCTTCACTTGGTACACTGGAATGATCTAGACTCTAGTAGGACATTACTACTATACTAACAGTCCCTAGAATACTCTAGACTCTACAAGAGTAGTACTACTACACTAACTCGGACTCCAACACTTACTAGAATACTCTAGTCCTAGGACAATACTACTATGCTAACCTAGACTCCAACAGATACTAAGGGGTTTTGATAATGCAAAGAGGGGTAGAGGGCGACCAAAGCTGACATGGGAGGAGGAGGCTGTTAAAAGGGATATGAAGGACTGAATGTCCCTAGAGATTTGTTTTTTGATAGGGCTGCATGGAAATCAGCAATCCATGTACCCGAACCTTGATTTACTTCTTTTATTCTTTTTACTTGCTTTTTTCACTAGTTTTTGTTTGACTTGCACTTTTCACCGTTTTCCGCTCGACTTGCACCTTTCTGTAGTTTCCTTTTGGGTTTCATATCTAGGCTACCCCAACTTGATTGGGACAAAAGAACAGACCTTGGCTTGACCGTTGTTCATGCTTTGTCAGCTACCTCTTCGGGTATTACGCCTTTGCGATTTAAAGTCAAACACAAAAACAAGGCATGAATAGTTGATGTTGCCTTGATGATCTTTATTTGTTGGTCCTGGTCTAGCATATCCCTTCATTTTACTTAACTGATTTTTCTTTCTCATTCTAGCACTGGTCATGATACTTTTTAGTCACAAGTTTTTGCTCATTTACTTTCTTTGTGTAATCTGTATATGTTCTTTCCTAGGAACAGTCCCATTAGGGAGATCATCTGTGTGAGGCTATAGAGAGTACAAAAAAACAATTGTGAGTTCTGAATTCAAGCTAAGCTTAATTCTTATAGATACTAGTTTCAGTTCTTGCCCCTAAATTCTAGATAAATTGAACTATGACAATATTGTTTGCTGCATCATGTTGATAAGATGCCTTAGCAACTTTCTATTTCCGGTTTGGATTATATCCTGATGATATGCTCAATGAAGTTTCAAACCTAAGATATGATTATATCCTGATGATATATGCTCAATGAAGTTTCAAAACTGAGATGGTTTGGTTTGCTGAGATTATATGCATTAGATTCATTCTAGAGTGCCACATGGCTTGATAAAACTTAACTACATATCAAAGCTAGAGCAATTAGGCTATTGGGATCTATCCACTTTATGCCAGCCAAGGCTGCATTATTAGGCTAATGATTAGTGTAGTCTTACTGATTTTTTTATTTGATAAATTTGGAGCAACATATCATGTAGTACAGGACCACATTACTGCATCAGCCTATTTTTGTTGCCCTGAATCGACTTTTGTCTTGTGTTGCTTTGCATAGTAATTTTTCCGTTGATGACAATCAATTTCACAACTCGCATCCAAAACAAGAATAGTATATTCTTGCATGCAATATTTGATTCCTACACGTATAACTAAAGCTGCAATATTTTTTCCCGATGCACGCGTAACTTTGTTTTGAGAGATGGAATGATGGATGTTGTGTTCGTTTTGAGTTCGCGAGCACTGCACCAAGTTAACAATATTGCAAACTAAATGGGTTTTCTCTTTGGTGGTGTAATTAATTAGGCATGTGGTGGTGGTATCCTAGTGCTTGCCACAGAGACAACAAACAAGACCAGCTTGCAATGGGGGTGCCTTGATCACTTGGCATTTGTTCTAGGATTCCAGTGGAAACTCGCAAGATCTACAGGTCTGGGCATGCCTAGCAGTAGTAGGAAGCAGCTAGCTGAAGCTAGATGAGCGGCACACATGCTAGTGTGGGAGTGAAAATCTGGATAGTTTTCAGGAAGGCGTGGGCTTTCCATGTCACTTGACCATACGGTTGAACATAAAGGTATGTGTTTTTCGTGTCATTTGCTTCATCCAAAATTATGGTGTTTGAACCGGCTCCTATTCCGAGAGGATAGTTGATTCGTTGTTAGAGCAATGGCCAATTATGTGTCTATTTTCACTTTTGCTGTACTTATTAGCATCTAGAGCTTTATTTAGTAACTCTAGAATATGGAAAAAGTTGTTGTGCTATTAAACATGTTTTCTAGTATAGTTGATCTGACCGTTCCTCTAATAATCTTGTTCTTTATATTGTAGTTGATATAACTAGCTTTTGAGTATGTGCTTGACAGTAAGCAAATTTTCTCTTACATGATCAACTGTTGTTGCATGGTCAATATTCATGTTTCATGCTAATAGATGACCTGCTATCTGTGGAGTTTGCGATGCAAGTGGAGGTGACCCTGTCGTGCAGAGGATGGACGGATTAGGCGAGCTTCTTGGACTAGTGGTAGTCGGACGCGACGGTGTTGCTGTACACGTTTCGGCAGATTGGCCACCATGCCCGCCCCCTTGTCGATAGGTGAAATGGAGAGGAGGTGGCCAGTAGGGAGGGAGCCATGGCTATCGGTTTTGACAGGCCAGGCATGCTTTGCTTGTTTATTTTCTTCCACAGATGTCGTTGCCAGATAGTTACCAACATGGATTGACTGATAGAGTGGGTTGGCGTTATCTTTCCTGGAGCATCTTCAATTGATTTTTGCACTATTTTACCACTTTTAGATAATTGGCCTGGGGCATCTTATTTCACATGTTAGATTTCTTTTGCATTGTGAAATTTGTTTTCTTAAGACAAACTACTTGGTGACCTTTTTGTTTTCAAGGTGCTGAATGACATTAGCTAAACTTCTAGGTTGGATTCTATATTACTACAAGAGTTGTGTTTTGTGCACATTATTCCTCTTTTATTATCCATTATTTTGCTCGATCAAAATGTACAACAAATAACAAGCTACATGTCAAAAATTCTAATAAATTTACCTTCACATGATTAGCTTCACTAAACTAGGTCTGGTTGTCTTGCCTATGCATAGCATGCATCTGACCTGGGAGTTGCTAATTAGTATTAGTAATCGATTATTGAGTCTGTTTGGTAGAACCTTTTCCTTCGTCTGTTGTCGGAGGAGCTGATCTTGTTCTACAAGTAGCTTAGAGCATGTATGTAATTGTAGACCATGCAATGCTTGGTCAATGTTTTGTAGCTAGTGGGGGATATGTGCTATTGAGGTCTTCGACATGAGAGCTAGTTTTGCTCCATTTTATTTTATCTTCACCCAGGAAATGTACACGGGTTTGGCCTGGAGCATTATTGTCTGACTTATATGTCATCTTAGTTTATCACACCTAGATCAATTGGCCAGCTAGATGAACATGTTTGAGAATTTAACTATTGATTTAATTTTTCTGCACTATTTCATCTTACCAGGATATATAGTGCTTTCTCCTTAGCAAAATATGAGTGCACACTATAATTTAGTTATGTATAGTGCTTCTAGCTGATTTTTTTTTCATGTGATGACCTTCGGTGTGCATTTTTTTATTTGACCCATGGTGTCCCTTTTACCATTATGGTATTCCCAGTGAATCTCATATTTATCTACTACATGGCAATTGTCTCTGCTAAATTAATACTCCCTCTGTCCAAGAATAGATGTCTTAGGTTTTTTAAATTTTGGATGAATCTATATACTAAACAGTGTCTAGATTCATCCAAATTTTGATAAATTTGAGACATCTATTTTAGGACGGAGGGAGTAGTTTATTAGATTCAAGTTGTTATGTGTTCTTGTGCTCGTTAGTTCTTTTTTGCAGTGCGATTATATCTTTCATTGTCAAAAAGTCACTCTTTGAAGATCCAGTGAAAGAGTGTCATGCATCTTGATTTCAGATAACATATGAAATCTCCAAGTTTGGTGTTCTGTGATCTCTTGGTGGTGGTGGCGTGGTGACCATGGCCTCCCGTAGCATGGTCGTAGGCTGTGGTTAGCCCTCTCCGCTGCCTCTTCTTCCTTTGGTCGGTGCCCCGCCGCCGTGCGGCAACCATGGTGTCACCAGACTCGCCTCGTCCCGGTGAGTTATATGTGCATATGTTCTATGTATTTCTGCCCATACACACGATATCTGTGTTGGTTAAATCGAGTATTTCTGGTGAGCTGAAGGTCAAGTTAATGCATTGTTTGTCACTTTGAGTATTTAGACTGTCAATTTAGCAGTGCTCATCATCTCATTCTCAGGTTGGATGCACTTTCTCAGTTTCTGCTTCTTAACTGTTGTTGCCATTGCTTGTTGTGGTGTAGGCATTATTAAGCAGTACATGAATAAGTATCATCATATTGTCAGGATCTCCAACTTGATCTATGTAGCTATTGTTTTCAGCATTATCAAGCACTGTCAACATGCACAAAGGAACTTTGTGATGAACCCCTCACAGACGAATAAAGGTACTAGCAGCTAGCCAGAACTTCATTTTCTATTTCCGTGTAAATGGTTGATTTTGTCCAGGTTGTCATCAACGAGATCTGACCTTTCATTTTTTTGTGTGCAGGTCATCATCTGCCACGCTTGGACCTTGATGACTGTTAGGCTATGGATGGGAGGCCTCGTGTCGCTGGTACAAACTCGTTGGCATGTTGTCTCCTTGCATCCAGCGGAGGGAGGGAGGGAGGGAGGGAGGATCCTTCATTTTTATGATTGTATGTTATCTCATTGTGGTGAAGAAGAAGAAGCCATAGGATGAGCAAAATTGATACTGGTAGATGTATGTTGTCCTTGAATTTGAAGCCGCGCATGCAGAGATCAACCTGTGAATTCCTAGCTAGCCTTGGTGGATTGACTACTTGTTATATGAGGAGTTGTTGCCAATAGTGTACTTGTCACGAGCTGGTTGAGTTGCAAGATCAAGTTATTTTTATAAGTTCTGGTGTTATCATGTACTAATATATATATATATATATATTATAACAGTAGAATGGTTCCAGTTTTGTCGAGATAATTACATATGCTGTATCAGTACAAACTTATTCTGTTTGAATGAAGTGAACCATTGCATTGATGGTTTCTGGCTGATCCTGTTTTCTGGTTAGTACATTACGAGGAGAAAATTAATGAGCCATTGAGATGATGGTTTCTAGTTAGTACATTACGAGCATAAAATACACGTACTACTCCTAATTGACTAGAAATTTACTACCTCTATTCCGGTTTATAAGGCAAATACGTATTTTAAAAAAATGTTTGACCGTAAATTTGATCAATAAAATACAAACTATATTTAACAAAAATTATACCATTAGATTTATATTCAAAATACGCTTCCGATGGTATAGTTTTTGTGACATATGATTCATATATTATTGACCAAATTTACGGTCAAACTACTTTCTCGAAGTACGTATTAGCCCTATAATTCGGAATTGTGGGAGTATTAACTATCAAGCAAAACCAAGAATTTGCAAGATGAAAAATATCTTGTGGTGCTGGCCTCCTTATCATCCGGTCATCCATCCAATGGGGATAAAATTACTGAAGAGCGAATTAATGGAGGAATTAGATATTTGCCAATCCATTACGGACTACGAGCTAGATAATTGTGCGAGCCCGGCCGCAATCAACGAACATGCACAAGACTTCTCGTGTACATCATCACCTAGTTAGTGGAGTAGAGTTAATAAAATACTTGAATATTTGCCGACCCGTGACTCTACTGGCCGGAGAATCGTGCGAGCCTGTCCACAATCAATGCATGCATACACAATAGCTCCTCGTATGCATCCTCATGTAATTAAACCGCGGCGTCCATGTCAGCAATCCATGGGACGAAACATCTCAGCGGTCTATCCATCCATCCACCCCCTTCATCCCTCTCCAATAGGCATGCAACAGAAAGAGAGATAGAAAACGGAAGCAGTCATCGTCTTCCCGTCCTGCCACTCCCGCAAAAGTTCAAACCGTATCAAATCACCTCTTCTACCTCTATATATACTAGGCTATCACCACCAGAGCCGCGTGCGTTGCGCGTGCGTGACTTGTGACTTTGGACTTTGGCGAGGAGAGGAGAGGAGCGAGTCGTTATTCGGTCCCAGGTCTCTTCTCCTGATCGCTTGGACGACGTAGGCGAGGCGACCACCGTTGTCGATTTCACTGGACGGACTTGGCGAGCAGCCACTTCGTAATTGCTATTCGGTCAATCGGTCGCCACTCGGCCGACGGGCCAGCGGTGACGTCTCCAGCAGGTAAGGTGCCGCGTGCAATCACTGGACAAACTGCTAGTGCAGATTGATTCTGGAAACCTCCTAGTAGTATTCCTCGCTGGTGGAGTACCAGGTATTAGTCTCATCCATGGATTTGCTAATTAATATTGTTGCAAAAATCTTGTAGGTGCTGTGTTGGAAAAACTTCGTATTTTCTTTAAGAAATTAGTGGAGAAGGGTATTACCTCGGTTTAAAATAAAGGTAATCTTCTTACATCCTTCAGGTGTTTCCCAATTCTGAATTATCTTGATTTCCCCTCTTCAGTGGACACTCCCTCAGCAATGATAGTATGACCCAAGAAATTCAACTTTTTTTTAGCAAATTTGCATTTAGATAATTTGGTTGTGAGATTACTTGCATGCAGTATCCGGAAAACCTTCTCTACCATGCGTAGGTTTGTCTTCCAATCAAATCCTCTAGTAGTTACTTTTACACTGAGCTTGTAGCTAGAACCGTGGTGTGATCCAGATTGGAGCCGGTATATGTAGCCAAGAATGCACGTTGTAAAGATCTAAGGTAGAGACCGAGCCATTATAATGTAGGATGTAGAACAAGCCATCCCTATCGTTGTAAAGAACATCGCTCACGCATGATTTAATGGCGTGCAGCGGCGTCCACTCCTCGTCGCCGGGCCTGGAATTTGTCTTTTTCACCAGAGGTGGACGGAAAGGTTTCGGATCCCTCTGTTGGGACATTTTCCATATAAGGTGGTATAGTATTTTTGTAAAATGTGGTGGTAGCATTTTGAATTAGCCATTTGGTGGTTGCTTCACA
The DNA here is from genome assembly GCA_030063025.1 of Avena longiglumis. Classification (NCBI taxonomy): domain Eukaryota; kingdom Viridiplantae; phylum Streptophyta; class Magnoliopsida; order Poales; family Poaceae; genus Avena; species Avena longiglumis. Next base: position 32,462,860 of record CP125976.1, read on the forward strand.
AAACCGTCTATTTTTTGTGCTCGGAAAATAGGAAATGGCTTTTTGGTGCGACGAAAAGGAAAACTTCCTCCTGCAACATTGTTCTCTATCCCATGATGCATGTGTATGCATAATATGGGCACATTATCACAAACTATGCCTTGATTCTAGCCATAACATTGGTCATTTGACCCGAAAGCCAAGAAACCTCAAATAAGATAGGTCATTTTGTGAAGGTTTTTTTGACACATAATCAATATATCAAGTTTAATATTTTTACTTATAACTATATCACATAATATAACACCACGCGAAGGTTTCGCATTGTTTCGATCATTTTTGAAATTTTTATGCCCGTTTTAAACTATCGTCATACTTTGTCGAACGACGGGCATGAAGATTCTTAGCTCGGGGCCGAGCCTCGCTAAACTTGCATTGGATCTTTGATAAAATAGCATATTTTGAACCTAAAAATGATTTTTGTAAAAAAACATGAGCATCGGATCATGTACCTGTAGTTCATATCTGACCCACTTCCTACCGATTCGGCAGGAATTTGTCTTTTTCACCAGAGGTGGACGGAAAGGTTTCAGATTCCCCTGTTGGGACATTGTATATATAAGGTGGTATAGTATTTTTGTAAAATGTGGTGGTACCATTTTGAATTAGCCATTTGGTGGTTGCTTCACAAAATCGTCTATTTTTTGTGCTCGGAAAATGGGAAATGGCTTTTTGGTGCGACGAAAAGGAAAACTTCCTCCTGCAACATTGTTCTCCATCCCATGATGCATGTGTATGCATAATATGGGCACATTATCATAAACTATGCCTTGATTCTAGCCATAACATTGGTCATTTGACCCGAAAGCCAAGAAACCTCGAATGAGATAGGTCATTTTGTGAAGGTTTCTTTGAGACATAATCAATATACTAAGTTTGATATTTTCCTTCTAACTATGTCACATAATATAACACCACGAAGGTTTCGCATTGTTTCGATCATTTTGAATTTTTATGCCCGTTTTAAACTATATATAATGTTTTATGTTTTACTTAATTTTTATTTACAAATGTGTAATATTTGAGTGTAGATAGATAGGTCTTATTTTTCTGAAAATTTTATATATTATTTGTATTTTTAATTAGAATGATTTAGTTATGATTTTCAAAGTTTAATGAGATAAAATAAAAATAGCTACGCCGAGGGCAGGTCGGCGTATGCTACGCCGAGGGCAGCCGTCGTAGCATAGGATATGCCGAGGGCAATTCTCACGGCGGCTGCTTGGAGCTGGCTAGACGATGGCTACGCCCGGCCCGATGTTTGGCCGTCGGGCGTAGCTACCGTCGGCATAGCTTCCCATTCCTGTAGTGCGTGTTCTCCGATGTCCCTTATCTCCAACAACTTTTGCATCTCTATGTCAACCTTGAAGACAAGGAGCATGGGGGTGTTGACCTCGCAGTCAAGTAGTTGTTCCACTTGAATGTCTTGGTCACCGGTGACAGCTTCGTCGTGCTCCTGGTTGGCGAAATCTATGCAACCCTCGCACACTGTCCATGATGCATTGGTAAGTGAATCTATCCTTGAGTGGAGTCTCTATGAGATCCCACATCCTCCACACCTGCAGGAGTTCGCCCGATGGCGCCAGTGCGAGATACATGGCTGGGGCAATGCACACGTCTGTAACATGATCCAAGATCATGATCACTGTTGGTGATGGAGAAGGCACAGAAAGATCTAAGGTAGAGACCGAGCCATTATAATGTAGGATGTAGAACAAGCCATCCCTATCGTTGTAAAGAACATCGCTCACGCATGATTTAATGGCGTGCAGCGGCGTCCACTCCTCGTCGCCGGGCCTGGCGAACGAGAGCTTCCACAGCGGCATGTGCACGATCAAAACAGTGCACGCGGTCACCTCGGCGGCCGGGGACATGGCGACCCGGGCATACGTGTCATGCCGTGCCCACCAGGTGATCTGGGACCTCGAGGCTCCGTTCTCCGTGTCAACCTCCTTGACGTGCTTGCCGTCGTCATCGAAGAAGCCACCATCGCGGTTCATGATCGTTTTGAGCGGTGGGAGCGCGGCCTGGACGCCCGTCATAGGATTGAAGATATACGGGTGGCCTACCTCGTCGGCGGCGAACACCCAGCCGTGGCACGAGAAGACGAAGCCCCGCTTCTCGTGGAGGGGCCCCGGGAAGGGGACCCGGCCGGAACGTGGAGCCGGCGGAGGGGCAGTAGAGAGCGCCGTCGCTGTGCCCGATCTCGTCGCACGCGTAGAGCAGACACGGGGCTTGCTCCAGTGCGGAGAGGTGGAAGGTGTTGCGGGCGTTGCGCCAGGACGTGCAGACGGCGCCGGAGCGGATGAGGTTGGGGAATGGGGACATCCAGCCCGGCCATGATGGTGAGCAGGAGGTCCTCTGGCAGGCCTGACCAATCGGATGCGCCGCCAGCGGCGGCGGCGGCGGCGGCTGCGGCGGCGGCGGCTGCGGCATCTTGAGTCATTAAAACCTCCACTGCGGCTACGTAGTTCGATCTTGGTAGCCCTAGCTAGATTTATATATATGCAGTATTGTACTGGCTCGCTAACGTAAAAAGAAAGGGCTCTTCAATAATCCGCTTCTCCTTCTAATTAAGAAAAGATGGCACGGTAACCGGCTAGCTGTAGGTCTACAAAGAACATAAGGTCTAGATTTGTCCGTACGTCGTGTATATACCAAAATAAAGTTTGTGTGTCTTAATTAAAGAAAGACCATGCATTAGGAGTCTTGTTTTAGAAGACGTATAATTTTGATTTAATTTGGACGACAGAGAAAGATTAAAAAAAGAAATCATTGTTTTATCTTCCTAAAGAATGTTTTTAATTTTTACTACACACAATTTTAGCAGGAGGATTTTCATTCTTTGTTTAGATTGTTTTTCCGTGTTTTTAGACACTATTCATGATTGGACATGGGTGTAAACTTATCTCCATGGATATTCGCTAGATACCCATTTGACAGATAGGGCTAAGTTCGCAAGTTTTTGGCTTTCCCGAGCCGGTGCCTATAGAGTGGTTAGATGGCGAGTAGTCGCTAGCCTTCCTATGAGAGTCCACGTACTTATGTTGACAACATCGCCTGCCGATAGCTCGTCGGCGCCTCTTGGCACTTCTTCTATGTGATCGATACACCTTTCAAGGTGTATTCTAGAAAAAAAAAATTGCAAGTTTACAACCCTAGCCTCCAAAGAGCCCAAAGCCCAAACATGGCCCAACCAAGTATACTTAGCTTCATTTGATCCACAAAATGTTGCTGATGTTATTTTTATTTGCTCCATGGATATCCACCAATGGCTCGATATCCGGCGAGTATGAACATTGGTAGGAACTTTTTCCCCCATGGACATCTTAGTTAGCAGACAACTAATAGGCAACTGGACATGTGCATGAACCTAGAGGTTCTCTGGTCTGCTGGCCAAACCTTCCACATTATCATTCTTACTACTCTCTTAGATACTAAATAAGTGTCACAGTTTTGAACTAACTATATTGATATTTTGTCTATTTTACTGGAAGCGTTTTCTATATCACATGTTTTTCTATTTAATTTTTATCATTATACATTTTTATGAATGATAATTTAACTGCTAACGAGGACCCTAAGATTACTCGTGATTACACTAAGAGTATCTAACTATGTAACAGAATCTTTTTCCTTATCTAGATGCCGTTGAGTGTATTATAGAAGACAACCTTCTCTCTGCCATCGGGGATGTTCTTAATTGTTCGTTAAAACCCATATTTTACACCACAAGCATCGGAGCTTCGGGACAAAAAAAGTTTATATCAAGGCACTCAAAAGTTGATAATCTTCCGCTCTTTGTACTTTGCATATTGATGTTCATTTGAAAAGTTGTACAAGTCACCCACGCAAGGATGTATGAACTACAAATTGTTGAGCACATTATTGTCAAAGGCACACCGCCATGTCAGGCTCAAACACCGAACCAATCCACAGGTGTGAGCACTATTGGCTCTTCAATGTTGTCCTTGAATACCACACTCAGAGGGTGATAGAGCTGTGTAACTTTTATTCCATACAATATTGCCTACATTGTCGAGACCCTACCAAAGACACATAAACCTTAAAATCAAAGAAACCTTATCTACACACAAGCCTCCTGGCACAAGAAAAACTAGTGGAGTCTATCGGACGATGCTGTAAAAACCCGGCAAAGGTTTTTTTTAGAGCATCTCTAGCAGAGCCCGTAAAAACACGAACTGAAAATTCGGAGTTCGGTTCACCGAACTCGTGTTTACGGGTCGAAAAATGTTTAGTTTTACAGTTTTGGTTTACGTGCTCTGTTCTGCGTCGGTGGCTTCCGAACCCGTAAAGGCAGGGTATTTCATAGAATTCATATGCAACAATCGATCATAATTAATCAAATAATCATCCAAATTATTACAACACATAAACAATAGTCTGAACCAAATTATTATAACAGTTTTTGGAAAATTGAACAAATAAAAAATGTCTCAACCAAATTACAACAATTCTCGAAAAATTGGACAAATGAACACGTGTCTCAACAATGATACATGTCACACATAAATGAATGGAATGGTCGGATCAAAGGCGACGGCCATGTCGCTGCCATTGGTGCATTTTCATATCATGAACGAGCTGGGCATGGGTACTGGCATTCTCAATCTGCCGACACGTTTCAAGGGAAGCTTCAATGCGATCCGAGATTGCTTTGGGGTTCCATTCGGGTGCCAACGTTGTCATAGAAGCCGGGCAAGCTCAACTCTGTTTCATCCTCGATGATCATGTTGTGAAGAATCACACAACATGTCCTGATGTTGACAAGGGTTTTTTTGTCCCAAAATCAGGCAGGGCCACGAACAATGGCAAAACTTGCTTGCAAAATACCGAAAGCTCGCAATGTCCTTGCGAGTTGCTTGAGCTTTGGCAAAGTCAACATCCATTCTATCTTGGGGATCGTTGATAGACTTAACAAAAGTTGCCAAATCCGGATAGATGCCATCGGCTAGGTAATATCCCATTGTGTACTCATTGTTCATGACCTTGTAGTTGCAAGTGGATGCTTCCCTATTTGCTAATTTTGCAAATAAAGGGATCTTTGCACGTTGATGTCATTGGGTGTTCCCGGCAAACCAAAAAAGCAATGCCAAATCCACAAATCTTGTGATGCAACGGCCTCAAGTATAATGGTAGCATCTTTGCTCTTGCCACAGTATTGTCCATGCCATGGCTTGGGACAATTCTTCCATGTCCAATGCCTACAATCAAGACTACCAAGCATGCCCGGCCAACCTCTTTTTCATTTATCTCCATCAATTTTTTGGTGTCATCCTTATTAGGAGCTCGGAGATAGGTTGGCCCAAACAACTTGATAATCAGGCGAGTGAACCTACGCACCGACTCCGATGTAGTATCTTCGCCAATTCGAAGATACTCGTCAGTGTAATCCGCAGGGATGCCATTGGCAAACACTCTCATGGCAGTAGAGATTTTTTGAAACGGGCTGAAACCATCACGCCAGCGACATTTCTACGTTGCTTGAAGTAATTTGAATTGGCTTTGCAGGCCTTGATGATTTTGACAAACAAACTACAACGCATGTGATACGTACAAAACGTATCTTCTTTCCCGAACATTTTTGCTATTGTTTCTCCTTTAAACTTGTGTGATTTGGATACAACTAACACAGAGTGACGCCGTTTTCAGCAGAGTTACCTTGGTGTCTAATTTTTGTGCAGAAAATCAACTATCAGGAAAAATCCAGGAAAATATGCCAAAAATTATATTTCACCAGAAGATCCACGGAGCCAGAAGACGAGACGAAGAAGGGTCCTGGGGGGCCCACACCCCTGCCAGGCGCGGCCCCACCTCTAGCCGCGCCTAGGGGGTGCGGCCACCCCAGGCACCCCCTCGGCCTCCCTCAGCGCCTATAAGTTGCCTCTCGACCTAAAAAATGAGGAGGGTTCGATAGTTTTGTAGAAAGAGTTCCGCTCTGCCGCCACCACCAGAAACCAAGATTCGGATCCAGAAACTCCGTTCTGGCATCCTGTCAGGACGGGGAATTTGGATAGGATCATCGCCATCGTCATCATCAATGCATCTCCATCGACCATCAATGTTTCACTCATCCATGAGTGAGTAATCCCCCGCTATAGGCTTGGGGATGATAGGGATTGGATGAGTTCTATCATGTAATCGAATAAGATTGTTAGGGCATAGTGCCTAGTATCTCTATTGGTGATATTTGACTTTGTTGCAACTTGTTGTGCTTAATGCTTGTCACTAGGGCCCGAGTGCCATGATCTCAGATCTAAACTTATTATTAAATCATTATGATAGTATTGTTTGTGATCTTATCTGCAAGTTGTGTACACATATCATTATCCGGATCCAAAGGCCCCAAAGTGACAATAATTGGGATAATCGGACGGGATGGCTATGGTGTGAGGATCACATGTGTTCACGGAGTGTTAATGCTTTGCTCCGGTGCTCTATTAAAAGGAGCACCTTAATTACCAGTAGTTCCCTAGAGGCCCCGCTGCCACGGGCTGACTGGACAGAAGATGTTGTGCAAGTTCTCATTGCGAGCACGTATGCTATATTTGGAGCACATGCCTAGGATTGTTTAGTACTTGGATGCTTGTTATTATTTATCTGCAATGCCCTAGATCTTGAAGTTACATGTTTAGAATCGTCCATGCAACGCCCGTCCATCCATCCCTATGCCTACCGCACTCGAATCCCACTGTTTACTGTTACTGTTACTGTTACTATTGCTCCTGTTTTCACTGCTGCTGTTGCTACTACAAGTTGTTGCAACTAATAAACTTCTGTGTGCAAGAACTATTTCAAGGTGCAGCTGAATTGACAACTCGGTTGTTAAGGCTTGCAAGTATTCTTTGGATCCCCTTGTGTCGAATCAATAAATTGGATAATACTACCCACGAAGACTGTTGCGATCCCCTATACTTGTGGGTCATCAAGACTATTTTCTGGCACCGTTGCCGGGGATCATAGCTTTATTTGTAAGTTCACTTGGATCTACTATTATTCACCGCTACTCATTTCATCATGGGGAAGTCTCGTGATGTAAAGTTTACTATTTTACCATCCACTATAAGAAGAGGTACAGTACTGAACACCTCTGCTGCTGTTGATTCACCGTCTGTATAAGTAAGCTTGTTACACCACCACCACATACTCATGCTACACAACTGCTACTACGGATGAGTCTGAAACTGCTTTTGATACCCATGATGTTACTTCTCATGCTTGATGCGAGTGGTTCATTAGGTCATTTTCTAGATGCTACTATGGCTAGTCTAGGAAATACCAAAACTCCTAGTGAAGACATTGTTACACCTGTTAGCTCACCTGAGTCTAGTGAGAGTTATGATATTAATGATGGTTACATTGAGTTTACTGATGAATTTGTTGAAGAGTGCCAAAACACACATGGTACTAGTGCTATTAAGAGTCTCCTTGCTAGACATACTATTATGCCTAAACTTTCCTCTAATCCTAAGTTTGCCACCTCTCCCATAGATATTAGAGATAAAGATTATGATTTCTCTCTTGATTTATCCTACTTGGACATTATTGAGAAAGAAACTTTCTGTGGGACTGAAAATGAGAGTGTTGTGGCTCATATGAATGAGCTTTCTACTATTAGTGCTTTGTTCTCTGATGATTTTAATATGTGCAAGTACTTTGTTACTAAGATCATCCCTTTTTCACTAAAAGGAGAAGCTAGGGCTTGGTTTAATAGATTACCTCCTGGTTTCATTGATAGCCCTGATTTTTTGATTGCTTCTTTCTTCCAGAAATATTTTCCTCCCAGTGCTAGACATACTGCTTTATAGAGACTTTTTTTATTTTAAACAGGGAGAAGAAGAGAAATTGCCTGAGTCATGGGCAAGGTTTTATGCCTTGATTTATGCACATCCTGGATGTCTATTACCTAAGAATGAGCTTCTTGATATTTATTGTAATGAACTAACTGATGATTCTAGGACATACCTAGATAGCTTTGATAATTATGTTTTCAGGAAAAGAACTCCTACAGATGCTGGAGAATTAATGGCTAAGATAGGCAAGAATTATGATGATTGGACTTCAACTGAGCTGAATACACCAGAGCCTATTACTCCTGAACCAGTTGTGCCTGAACCAGTTCCAACACCAACACCAAAGAAGAGGGGAGTTGTTGCATTAAATGATGAAGTGATGAAGAAATCTAAGAAATGTCTACAGGAGAAAGGTATTAGAGATGAAGATGTGAAGAATCTACCTCCTATAGAAGAATTATGTAAGTCAATTCCCCACTCATCTACTATTGAGGTACACTCTCTCCAACACTTTGATGAAGGTGATATTCTTTATGGTAAGCCTCTGATCAATGCTTAGAGGAAATTGACATTTTATTGTTAAACAAGGTAATTTTAATAAACAAGTTCGTAATCATTTATTGGAAAACTCTAGAGCTATTAATGAGTTGAAATATATTGTGGAAAGAACTTCAAATGATATTAAAAATGCTTTGTAAACACTTTCAAATGGTCCAAACCCAACTTGATCAACTTGCTAAGGTACAAAAGGATATGCTAGTTAATGCCTCAGGAGATAAACATGCTTATGGAATTAGAACTAGGAGTGGTATAGCTACTCAAGATCTTTTATATCCTGAAGGACATCCTAAAAGAATTGAGCAGGATTCTCAACAAGGTGAGAGTAGTGGCAGTCCTCGCAAGAGAAAGAAAAAGAAACATAGAATAATTGAGGAACCACTTGAACCTCTTGTAGATCCTAATAGTATATCTCTCGATCTTTGAACTGAGAGTGGTAATGATAAAAATGATGCTCCTGATAAGGAGGAAGTTGCAGAAGAGCCTGATAAGCACACTAAGAACACTAGGTACACAAAGTAAGATTGTATTGCTAATAAACATGGTAAAGAGAGAGAACCTTGGGTGCAGAAACCTATGCCTTTTCCAGGTAAGAAACACAAGTCAAAGGAGGAAGAACACTACAACAAGTTTTGTGAGTGGATGAAATCTTTATTCTTGCAAATTCCTTTGACTGATGCTATTAAGTTGCCTCCTTATTCAAAGTATATGAAGGATATTGTCTCTAATAAAAGGAAGATTCCTAATGAGGAGATTTCTACTTTGCTTGCTAATTATTCTTTCAATGGTAAGGTTCCAAAGAAACTTGGTTATCCAAGTATACCAACTATCCCTTGCTCTATTAAGAACAATTATGTTAGAACTGTTTTATGTGATTTGGGAGCTGGAGTTAGTGTTATGCCTTTTTCTCTATACAAGAGACTCCAGCTAGAAAAGTTGATACCAACTGATATTGTTGGAGATATGCCCAAGAGGCAGTAATAAAGTGGTTATTATCATATCTTCATGCTTATGATAAATGTTTACATACCATGCTATAATTGTATTAACCGGAAACATTAATACTTGTGTTATTTGTAAACATAAAAGAGTCCCTAGTGAAGCCTATTGTTAAACTAGCTTGTTGGTTAATATATGATCATGGTTTCCTGATCATGAACATTGAGATGTTATTAACAACAAGACCATATCATTAGGAGAATGGTGTGATGCACATACTCCTATAGTTGCGTAGCATTAAGATCAAGTCATTTCAATAGTTCGCTTGCTATAAGCTTTCTCATACATAGTAACCTAATTCCTTTGACCATGAGATCATGCTAATCACAATCACCGGAAGGATGCTTTCATGACATCAAACACCACACCATAACTGGGTGGCTATAAAGGTGGCATTGAGTGTTCGGAAAGTATGTGTTGAGGCACATGGATCAAGAGTGGGATTTGTCCATCCATATGACGGATAGATATACTCTGGGCCCTCTCGGTGGAATGTCATCCAATTGTCTTGCAAGCATGCACAAGGGATCACATATCACGGGAACGAGAAAATAGTATTTATCAGTAACGAGGTTGAACTAGGTATGCGAGATACCGAATCAAAACCTTGGATAAGTAAACTATCGTGAGACAAAAGGAAATTAGTATCGTATGTAAGTGGTTCATTCGATCGCAGTAATCGTAGAAATATGTGGGAGACATATGAATTTCCAGATTCCTCTATTGGTTATTGATCGGAGAAGTTTCTCGGTCATGTCCGCATAATTCATGAACCGTAGGGAGACACACTTAAGGATTCGATGTTGTTTAATAGATATGGAATGTTAGTAGGGTTACCGAATGTTGTTCGGAATCTCGAATGGGATCCAGGATATCACGGGGATATCCGGAATGGTCCAGAGAATAAGATTCATAAAAGTAAAGTACGATTCCGGAGTTCGGGAAAGATTCCGATGTTTTCATCGGAGAGGTTCTAGAAGGTTCACCGAACCGGAAGGGGAATGGACCATGAATGTGTCATGGGTAAGTGGAATGATTGGATCATATCCTAGGACACTTGGTGTGTGCATTTGTAAGAGAGAATTAAAGCTCTAAATTGAAATTCAAACTGGAACAATGGTTTCCTAGTGGAAGAAGGAACAAGTCCTTTTCTCAATCCAACTTGGGTTTGGGTTTGGATTCAAACCCACCCTTCCCAAGGCCGCCCCCCTCTCATAAATAGAGGGGAAGGGCTGCCCCGAAGCACACAAGAGCCAAGCCCTCCCCACACCCGCGCCGCCGCCGCCAAGCGCCGCCGCGCCATCGCCGCCTTGTCGCCGCCGCCCTAGCCGCCGCCGACACCTCCTCCTCCTCCTGGTCTTCTAAACCCTAGATCATTGGGAAACCCTAATCCACCATAACTCGCACCAGCTTAGGCGAAGCCTCAGGATCTTACCTCTGCCGACACCACACCGTCGTGTTATCGGATTGAGGAGAACTACAACCTCACCTTGCTAGAACAAGGGAGAGGAAGGTCTTCATCGAAAATCGAACGGTGACCGATCATGAAGCGCCGCCGTAACGCAACACGGAAGGATCGCTCGCGATCTTGAGATCGACAAGTGTACGACTACATCACCCACGAGAATCTACTCTCGTTAACCACTTTGGAATATTTGAGGGTGAGTGCTTCTATCGAATCGTTGCTACAATCTAGTAGATAGATCTTGGCTTGTTTGTGTGCATGCGGTAGATTTTTTTTGTTTTCCATGCTACGAACCCCTACAGTGGTATCAGAGTCGTGTCTATATGTAGATCTATTGCACGAGTAGAACACAATGGTCATTGTGGGAGGTGGTGCTTTTATTATCAATTGCTTTTTGTGTACTTTGCATCTTGCGGTATGATGGGATGAAGCGGCCCGGGCTAACCTTACATGACATCGTTCATGAGACTTGCTCCAAGCTTAACATGCAACTTGTATTGCATAAGTGGCTTTGCGGGTGTCTGTCTCTCCCATCATAGTAAAGATTCAATTTACAACGGGCACTTGATAGTTCAAGCATCAACGTTGTGGTTCTTGTTCGTAAGTTAGAACGACACTTATTGAAAGCCCCAAACCACGTAAAACATGCAAAGAAAATTAGAGGCGTCTAACTTTATTTTGCAGGGGTGTGCTGTGATGTGATATGGCCATGATTGTAGTTATATATGATGTATGCAATGTTCCTTATTGTAAGTCGGCAACCGGGAGGAGCCATATGGTTGTCTTTTAATTCCGTTAAGACCTACGTGTCTATTATTCAAGGTAGTTGTAATAGTTGATCTTTGGTGGGCGACAACCATGAAGCGGCGGCATTGACCTTGACGCCATGCCGGTGATGATGGAGATCATGTTCGTGCTTTAAGATGGAGATCGGAAGCACAAGAAGAAAGGCCATACCATAGAACATATTATGAATTACATGTGATGTTAATCCTTTTATGCATCTTGTATTGCTTAGATCGCGACGGTGGCATTATAAGATGACCCCTCTTACAAAATATCAAGTTATAAAGTGTTCATACTTAGTAAGCACCGTTGCTAAAGCTCATTGTTTTGAAGCACCACGTGATGATCGGGTGTGTTAGATTCTGCGAGTGTATACAACGGGAGAAAGCCAGATTTGCTCGTGCGGAAGCTAAGGTTTGATCTTGACGAGCCTAGCATGTACAGACATGGTCTCGTGACACGGATCACCGAAAGGTAAAGCATGAGTCATATGGTAGATATGATGAATATGTTGATTGTTCGCCTTTGAATCTACATCATCTCTCGTGATGATCGGTTTTGATGTGGTGGATTTGGTTCATGTAATCACTAAAACAATGTGAGGGATATTGTTTTGAGTGGGAGTTCAACAGTAATATGATTAAAAGTTGAACACTATTTATTATAAATTAAATCAAAGTGAATTTGCATAGTTGTTGTAGTCATTGGCATCCATTTACCACCTTGCGCTTAGTTATAATTGAGATGATAGAACTATAGAATTCTAGTTAGTTACTTTACGAAATGGTATCGTATTGTTTTGAAGTGTTAATCTAAAGTTTAAAAGTCCCATTGCAAACTTTCAGTAAGTTTCGATTACTCCGTGAAGTTTAATAGTTGGTATTAAATCAAGAGTAACAATTCCAGTGTTATATATAAGTATCATGTTTGTCTCCATGATTCTTGATATTCAAATGATCGTTTAATATCAAGGTAATCTAGGAGTTGAAAGAGTTGTTTCAGAAACCATCATGTATGGAAGATATTGTGATATCTGAAATGATGTTTTGGTTGCAGCATGACAGAGTATAATATGGCAAAGTTTATGTTCTCATATTTGATGGGAATTTGAAAAAGGTTGGGGACGCTTGTCGTCCTAATCCTCCAAAAGGTTTTGGAGAGCAAAATTATACCCGGGATTCACTGTTATAAGCTAAAAGTAGTTTGATCATGAATAATTCCATGATAAGGGTGAATATTTGATGTAGGTAAAATGTTTACTACACCAAGAGATTACTAAAGAATGGAATTTGAAAGAACACCAAACATTTGATCTACTTCAAAGTGCAAGTCCAAAGACATTGGTATTTAACTATACATGCTTTGGACTATGTGTCATGTATATGACTCCACTATTGATGTTGATAGATTCTTTCAAACATAAAAAGGAAATACTGAAAGAGAATCTCATAAATATATGGCAGAAAAGAAAAGACTAGAATTGTTCAGCTAAGGTATATAGAGGATATACGATTATGGATGTATTCTTTGCTTGTTAAATAATGTGGTTCTTAAGTATTGGATACTGAATTTGTTGAATCGTCATACGAAACAACACAATTCATGAACTACAATGGCCTAAGTAACTAGCAAAAGAATATGTGATGATGTTCATCGAGAACAAATAAAGGGTTGTTGAGTTGCTCGTTAACATCAAAGCTTGCCTTCAAGATTTGTTTTATCAAGTATTATGAGAACAAAAGGGTTGTTCAAATAATTGCCGTAATCCATAAAATATGGATGATTTACAAATCTCGTTGGATAAATCACATCCATAAAAGCATTGCTAAAATGTCTAAAGCCAATTGATAAGAAAATATCACTTAGGAAGTGACATCGCCTTTTAAATTATATTGGAAATAAAACATGAATAAACTCCATGTGGATGGAATTTTGGAGTCTTTTGATTTTTTGATCAAATGAAGCTTGTGAAACTTTCCTAGAGATAATTAAAACTTCGTTCATATGCCAAAAGGGAACGAATGACTAGCTTATTGGAACTTGTACATATTGTTGTATGAAGTCCATTATGTGTAGTCAAGAGCGATGAATTTCAACTTCATATGCTTTCTCCGAAAATTTGAGTGAATATATGAATATTTACTTAATAAGGATGAAGTATGAAACATTTGAAAAGTTCAAAGACTTTCAAGATGAAGTGCAAAATCATTGTAACAAGAATATAAATAGTTTATGATAAGATCATAAAGGATGATATTTGAGTTACAAGTTTAGCATAAACACCTAAGATTTAAGGAATCGTTCCGTGGATTTGCATTTCCCGAAACACCATAAGAGTATGGAGCGTTCAAGATATGTAATTAAACCTTATTTGACATGGTAAGATCAAAGGTGTAATTCATAAAACCGCCATTATATTTTAAAGATTAAAAGCTTTAGAGACTACTGTGTTTCCACTGAAAAGAGCTCCATTATAATCCATTGAACTGACACCATATAAAGTTATGGTTTGGGATAAAACCCAAGTTGTCCTTTCTTAAACATTGGTATACTATGCATAAGAAAGATGTTTGCAACCAAAATCGGATGAACATATCTTTGTATGTTATTTTGAATAATCGTTGAGTATTCCTCCATAATACCAAAGACAAAAAATGTTTGTCTCTTAGAACATCAAGTTTCTTTGAGAAAGGAATTTTCCGTGAAAATTTAAGTGAGAGGACAATAGAACTTTGATAAGGTTAAGAGAACCTTAGCTATATGTGCAAAGTTGCGCAGCGCTGAAAAGTGTTCCGAGGCGCGAACAATGCTCATGGCTCACGTGTTGGAATTATGCCCTAGAGGCATTAATAAAGATGTTATTATTATAATTCTTGTTCCTGATAAAGTTTATATTCCATGCTAGAATTGTATTAAGCGGAAACTTTAATACTTGTGTGGTTTTTGAACAACACTGTCCCTAATGCGCCTCTATGGACTAGCTCATTGATTAATGATGGTTACGGTTTCCTAACCATAGACATGAGTTGTCGATTAATAATGAGATCATATCATTGGGAGAATGATATGATGGACAGACCCAAATTAAGTGGAGCAATTAGATCGTGTCATCGTGTTCATCTTTGCGAAGCTTTTCTTATGTCAAATATTGTATTCCTTAGACCATGAGATAATGCAACTCCCTGGTATCGGAAGAAAGCTTTGAGGTCATCAAACGCCATCCTATGAGAGGGTGATCATAAAGGTGTCTCTCAGGTGATCGGAAAATGCCTGTTGGGTTGTATGTATCGAGATGGGATTTGTCCCTCCCAAGTCGGAGAGATATACTTCGGGCCCACTCGGTAATCGATATCAACACCGCTTGCAAGCACTTGGTTAAGGAGTTAATCACAAAGTGATATCGGATTACGGAATGAGTAAAGTACTTGCTGTGAACGAGATTGAACTAGGTATGCCGGTACCGACGATCGAATCTCGGGCAAGTAAAATATCGCGCTTAAGGAATATATATATGGGATTGATTGACTCGCATCGTGGTTCATTCGATATCATCGATGAATGTGTGGAGTAAATATGGGTTTCGCACCACCGTTGATTATTGATAGAAGATCATGTCTCAGATATTCTCGAACCCGACGGGTCATTATTAACTTAACGCTGCCTCACGCCAGGATAGATTGGATAATTTG